>ML778376.1:2656222-2691408 GCA_009831015.1 Picea engelmannii | reverse complement strand
TATGTGTTTCATTTGATTTATGTTTAATCTCTAATCCTCTAGTAGAACAATAGCATGCATGCGTAGTTTTGTCTTGATTGCAGGATCGCTTTTTGGAAGGAGCAGCAGAAGCAACAGGATAAAGCTCAACGGAGGATCTACACTGACCATCGATAAAACGGTTAGTTGATTCTTCCCATGTTTGCATGTGAAAAAGGATTTTAGATTTGGGGTAGAAGGTTAAAAGTAATGTTTTAAGGGTCATGATCTGCATGCAAGTTTAAACCCTAGTTTGTTAGTCCGTAGGGTATAATTTCCCAACAACACTCCCTCCATCTAAGAGAGTCCATGCTTCCGTCTACATCTTTAGTGCCTTCTGCAAGGTGTCTAATTTCCTCTTGAATGTTGACTTCTTTCTGTTTTTACTTCTTCCAGTTTTCTTCAAGTTTGATTTTGATTTCGGCTTATCTTGCAGTTGTTACTTATGTTAATAGCTTCCACATGAATTGTTACCAAGGGTTGTCGATGTACTTCATCTTTTCATGTGTATTTCTTGACTTGTAGTCATTGTGATAGCAATCCTTATCTTGTTATTCTTCCATAGGTATTGTTTCTCTTTGAACATATTATCTTCTAAGAAATAGATATGCAAGATATGTACATAAACTATGTAAGCATGGCATGTACAAGAACTATGAAGAATATTGTTACCTTGTCTTAGAATAAGTCTGCTTTGTCTTGCTTGGACTTCTTTGAGGGTTCCCTTTCTTCGACCACTGATGCTTCGTGTGTTTCCTTCCTTTTCTTTAACTCAGGACAATTATTCTTGCAGTGACCATATTTTCGACAGTTGAAGGATTGTATTTTTGACATATCTTTCTCTTGATTTGGTTTCTTCTTTGAGCCAAACTTCTTTTTATTCATGAAGTTCTTGAACCTTGATGTGAAAGCTTGATCATTGTATTTCTTTTGGGGTTTCTCTTTTGCACTAATCCTTGATTCTTCTTGTGCACATCAAGTCCAAAATTCTTCAAATGTAGGATACTCCTTCCTTGTGTTCATTCTTGCGGAAAATGCATCCCATGTCTTGGGAAGACCATTGAGTACTATATTTACCATTTCCTTCTCTAAAATGATCTCTTCAATAGCTTGTAGTTGATATGTTAACTGAGAGATCCTCACAAAGTATGATGTTATGCTGTCATCATCATTCATTTTCATGTCACGGAGCTCATTTTTCAGACTCATTAGCTTCCACATGAATTGTTACCAAGGGTTGTCGATGTACTTCATCTTTTCACGTGTATTGCTTGACTTGTAGTCATCGTGATAGCAATCCTTATCTTTTTATTCTTCCATAGGTATTGTTTCTCTTTGAACATCTTATGTTCTAAGAAATAGATATGCAATATATGTACATAAACTATGTAAGCATGGTATGTACAAGAACTATGAAGAATATTGTTACCTTGTCTTGGGAGGAGAAGTCTGCTTTGTCCTGCTTGGACTTCTTTGAGGGTTCCCTTTCTTCAACAATTGATGCTTCGTGTGTTTCCTTCTTTTTCTTTAACTCGGGACAATGATTCTTATAGTGACCATATTTTCGATAGTTGAAGCATTGTATTTTTGACATATCTTTCTCTTGATTTGGTTTCTTCTTTGAGCCAAACTTCTTTTTATTCATGAAGTTCTTGAACCTTGATGTGAAAGCTTGATCATTGTATTTATTTTGGGGTTTCTCTTTTGCACTAATCCTTGATTCTTCTTGTGCACATCAAGTCCAAAGTTCTTCAAATGTAGGATACTCCTTCGTTGTGTTCATGCTCGCGGAAAATGCATCCCATGTCTTGGGAAGACCATTGAGTACTATATTTATCAGTTCCTTCTCTAAAATGATCTCTTCAATATCTTGTAGTTGATATGTTAACTGAGAGATCCTCATAAAGTATGATGTTATGCTGTCATCATCATTCATTTTCATGTCACAGAGCTCATTTTTCAGACTCATTAGCTGTCCAATGTTTCTGGCTGAGAAAAGGTTTGTTAGGGCATCATACATCTTCTTAGATGAGCCAAGATGGGAGATGTAGGGTATCAAGTTGTCTTTTATAGAATCCACTATGATACTCATGGCATTGATGTCATTATCTTTGAACTCCTCCATAACTACAATGTTCTAAGGTTCCTTCTCTTTTCCTTCTTCGAACTGGGGTTCCATGATATTTCCTTTCACGATGTCCAACACTTTATTCTTGGCAAGGATGAGGCCAATCCTTGTCTTCCAAGCTATGAAGTTAGAAGCCCCTTCTAACTTGTTTTCTGACTTCATAGAGTAAGTCATAGATGTTTTGACTTGGTCAACCCTTGACTTTGACCAAAAACTCAAACTTGACATCTTAGCTTGTTGAGAGTACTAGGAGATGCGCTAGGCTAGGGCACACTAGTCTATCTAGAAATTAGGTCAATCTCTTCACTCAAAATGCCTCAACGAGAGAGTTAGGGTTTCATTTGCTGTAGCAAAAATTGGCTGCAACTGCAACTGTAACTGAGCAAATCCTCCCAATATATCTTCCAGTGGTTAGACTGTCCGAAGATAGTATGGGCCCATAATCTGTTAGAAAGTAATGGTTGTGCTTTTTTAACCATAGACAATATAACAATATTGTCACTCAACCATAGGCCGAAGACACCCCCAAGCACCTTAACCTTGATAGAGAATGATTCCAGAAGAAAACCAATAGCCAACCAAGGCTAATGCATAAAGATAACCCAAATTGATCAGAAAGTCCAACCATAACCAACATAAATTCCAAGCCTAAACCAGGAAACCAGATTGCGACAGTTGCTCCCCAGACTTGTGCACTAGCCCAGTTCCTACAGTGCGCACTTCTTCCCAGCTGCAATTATGAGCAGTGTGTATGAAATGAGGTCTGTCTACTTGTGTTTATATTGTTTCCTGAGCTGTTTGGGCTGAATTCTCATTCTGGAGACTAAATACTTAATATTTATTTTTTCCTTGAGCCGACTTGTATTCTAGGGTCATGTTCAATACTTTAGGGTTACTTCTTGCTTCCCAGAATATTCTACTCTCATAAGGGTTACACGTGGAGGTAAATACCACCCCCCCCCAACAACCATAATATCAACAATATTTAGTTGGTATGTGTTTATACTCTTAATGTATTCTATTTAATGTATCTTTTATTAGTCACATTCTTAACTTTTCGGGAATATTAATGATGATAATAATAATAATATAGGTAGAAAAATACATAGAAATTGTCACAAGTTCAAATCCAGAGGGCGGTAGGGTATGTATACCTCCGTAAACTTTAGCAGTCAAATCGTTGGGTGGAGGGGGTCCCTTGTTCCACAAACAAGAAAATCTCATACACCAATTTGGTGTCTATCTTGGTCATGACCTTAAAATTAGATTATCATTAAATATGAAGACAATGACTCAGACTCCGAGCATTCCAAAAAGGTTGGAATTTGATAATACAACAATTCCTCTTTGTCTTGCATCATTTAGCCCACGAATTTCTAATTCACATGTCATCTTTCATCATATCCACGTAAGCTCACATGTCATCTTTTGTCATACCCACACAGACTACTTATTAGGTAAACAAGGAGTATACAAACTTTTATAAAATAATTCAAAAATAATATATTAAACATGATAAGTTAAAAATATACAAAAATTCAATATTTTTAGAAATATGAAAAACATATTTTTTTTTAAATGGATACAAAGTATAAGGATGGGGCATAAATTCTGGTAGGGACAAAAACATTTTTGAGAATTAAAAATAAATTAAAAAATAACAAATAGTCCAAATATTTGAATAATATCAATTAATTGGTTAGGGAAAATTTTAAGGATTCATATCTATGTTAAAGTGTGAAAACTTTGGTGAATCTTACTAATTTTTAAAATGCCAACTATGACATGTTTGACTATCTTTTTATAAAAATATCCAACTTTATAAGAATTTATATAGTTTTTAGGATTTTTTTTGTGATTTTTAGAGTAAAATAATATTATCCTATATATTTTGGGTGAATAAATTTTAGGAAAGATGGAAATTAGCAAATTGTTTTTTGGAAAAAAACATGGAAAATTAGCCCATGGGTGGAATTAAGCCCCTAAACTTTTCCCTCGTTGATTATGAATCGTTGTAGCTCTAGTTTTTGAATAAAGTGGAAGTTACATACCAGGTATGGGGAAAGACAAGGTTACTATGATATCTTCTATATCCTTCATTCCCAACGAGAGAACCTGCACCTTCATCCTTGTATTCTCCAACTTTATTTCCTTCAATAACTCCATATGCCTTTGCATGTTTTTCATATATAAAACTGAGAAGGTTTCCATGCTGCTTATTGAAATCGAAGGCAATGACATCAATTGAAACAAATTTCTTATGCAAATCATTTAAAATATTGTCTAACGAAAAAATCACATATGAATCCACTCCAGCAGTAGTCCCCATAGGATTTGGCTGCCCATAATTCATGTCAATATAAACTCTAGAATGACCAACAAAAATAGGATTCAAAGCCTTCCTAAGATCACTATTATCACCTAGATTTACACCACTTTAATCTCCCTAAGTGTGGAGTAGCAGGCTCATTAGATAGAAGTGGGAAATAGATGATAAAATACACAAGCTCAATAGAAAGGAATCATCAATCTAAGGGTGGAGTGGTAGAATCAATAGAAAGATCCAAAAAGGGGGAAGTAGTAGCTCCACACATGGCATGGGGCCAATACAAAGGTGAAGAGACAAGCTTACAATATGTTCAAGTGAAGCTAGAAACCCACATGTGCAAGGTGAACTATATAAGAATACAATTGAAAGCCCAGAGGCTATAGGTGAATAATACGAGGATAAAGCTACAAGTCCACAAGGAATAGGTGAACAACATAAAGGTGACTTTCTAGGGTTACATGGAACAAGTAAATAGTAGAAAGTTGAAGCTACAATTATGAATGGAACAATTGAACAATACAAGGTTGGAGCTACAGGAACAATTTAAATCCACGATCAAAATTAGGGGAAATGAAAATTCTTGCTTCAAGAACAAGAGGAAAAATATTTAGGGCAGGCTGATGAGCTTGCATTTCAAACTCCTAATGGTAGAGGGAGGAAGTCATGCAAGCAAAATGAAACTATCCAATTTCCAGATTGGTTACCAAAAGGATGGTTCACTAAACTCAAAAATAAAGGGGGAGGTTCAAGTCCTAGCACCAAAGAGAAGGTGACAAATCTTCAATTTTCATATCTTTGGGGACATGGTGTTCTTCCATTCAAATATGAGTTTAGCAATCATTTTTCCACTGAAATATTGCTCCATACCTAATGAATAGATTGTAATTTCCTCTTTACATTCTCTAAGAAAATATTTTACTTACTAGCATAGATCTAGATCTATCAAACACTATTACAAAGTAATGGATATCTCCCCCCACCCATGTTGTAGAGTAACAAACATATTACCCCACCAACGATGTAGAGTAACAAAACCTCAAGTGTCAAAAATAAGTAATTATACGAGTCTGAAGTCAAAATTTGAAATTTATTTTAAAAGTAATTTAGCATATTCCCCAATTTGGGTTGAAGTTTAAAAGAGGTTCCTTTAATTTGTACATTAGCTTAACTTATTTAAAATTCAAGAGAGGAAATGAGGATATTTTATAGTTGTAAAATAAATTCCAAGATGCCACAAGTTAAGGTGTATCTCACTATTATTTCTAGGATAGATAGCTCCCACAGAGGAGGGGAAGGCACTGCATGTTTATTAGATTGGATTGTTAAAAAAATAAATTTGCCTAGGGTTGTTCCTTTAGGTATGGACACATTGTAATACTTTTGTATTTAGGGAAGGGCATGTGTATCGCATCACTTAATAGAAAAACTAAAACATTGACCAAAATAATGAGAATGGAATCCATAAACCCCTCGTATATAAATGTCATAGATATATAGACATGGATTCTTATAGTTTGGTGACATTGTTCATTTACAATATTGCTTTATAGAATGGATTTTTTACTACAAGATAGATAACACACAGGAAAAGAGGGAACCAACGTGTATACCAAGGAACTAGCAATTCTTGTTGAGAAAATGTTGTCATTGATGTCAAAATGGTAGTGATGATGATGATGTGGCAGTAATGATAAGGATGTAACAATGATGATGATGATGTAGTAGTGAAAAAGGGAAATTGCTTGATTATTGAAGCCATGAAGCCAAGTAAAGAAGCCTTGAAGCCATGGAGCCAAGTTAAGAAGCCATGAAGCCAAGTGAAGAGGCCTTGAAGCCATGAAGCCAAGTAAAGAAGCCTTGAATCCATGAAGCCAAGAGAAGAAGCCTTGAAGATATGTTGATGAATCCTTGAGAAGCCAACATGCAGTAGTCAAGCCACGAGGATAAACATTGACATAAGCGTATATAACTCCAAAGTGGTCCCCTTATGGCGTAGCTTTTAAGCATGTCCCTCAGAGGATGAGATAACATATGGTTGTTTTCAAATGCTCACTTTGAGTTGTAAGGGTCCTCGAAGAATCCCTAAAACCAAGTGAAGAAGCCCCTAAATTTAAATGAAGAATCCTACATATGTCCAAGATAAATATTGCAAGATGGAGATTGTTGGAATTATTATTTGTGGTCAATTTGGATACCTTATATTTGAGGGAATTTTTACCCTACATAACTAACTCAAATGGAAGCATAAGTTACATGGTTGGAAATATTATTTCGATACCTTTCCAATAGTATATGGAAGTCCCTCTAGCTCCCTATGAATGAAGAGATATGAGTTTTTCCGTCCGACAACCCAACCATAAAATTGAGGTCGGCTCAATTAATTTTTGGGGACATAATTACTATAAATATAGGCTAGAATTTCACATTTTTAGTGTAACCAATGAAGAGATCAAGTCTGAGGTGCGCCCAAGGTGTTGGGGTGTGTTTCTGATGTGCAAGAGAAGTTTAAGGGTTTCTCTTAAGGTCTTTCTTATTGTCAAGGTATGCTATAATGTTGTGATGTTGTTGTATTCTTTGCTATGAAGTTGTGATGTTGTTGTAAGGTTTTGATGCTTCTTTATGCTCTTCTATGAAGTTGTGATGTTTCCGTGAGGTTGTGATGGTTATGTATGTTTTGCTATGAAGTTATGATGTTTTCGTGAGTGGATGTTTTTGTTAGTGGACATTGCCATGAATGGATGTTACCGTCAGTGGATGTTGCAGTCAATGATTACATTCTGGGAATGATGCTATGAGGATTTCTAGGGTTTGAAGGATTGTCTATTGTGAAGCATTTAGGTTAAGTCAGAAGTACTTTTTGTATGAAGATATTGGATTGGTGATATCTTATTGAGTTGGTGCTCAATTGAGAATATTGGTGTCTTCATTCAACAGGTTGGTGCCTGTGATTTAGGGAGTGGATGTTTCCTTCCTGTTGGAGCTGGTAAAGCTAGAGGGTTGGTGCCTCCTTCCAATTGGTATTGGTAAATCAGAGAGTTGGAGCTTCCTTCATATTGGTGCTTGTAAATCAGAGGGTTGGTGCATCCTTCCAATTGGTGTTGGAGAATCTTGGAAGTTTGTTCTTCCTATGAATGTAATCTTAACGTGAGATAAGAAAAGCATTCCATGGTTTTCTCTTATTTGGGTTTCCACGTAAAAATGATTGTGTTTTGTGTATGGTTTTTTGTGATGATGAATGGAATCGTTAATGGTTAATGTTTACATGATGTGCTTAAGGTTAAAAATGGTAAACAATGCTCAATATTGATTCACCGCCCCTCTTAGTATTGGTGAATATTCCAACAATTAGTATCAGAGCAGGTTCCTTCAGGAACAATCTAACCACTGGAAGGAAGATCATGGATATTAAAGAAGTTTACTCTGCATATGGAGTTCCATTATTCAATGGATCAAAATTTTCTCATTGGAGCATAAGGATGAGATCATTTTTAAAGGAACATGGTTTTGAAATTTGGCAATTAGTGTTAGATGGTTACACCACTCCAAAAGGTAGACCAAAGGGTGCATGAACAAATAAGCTACAAAAAGACAATGCAATGGCATTGAACATAATTCTAATGGGCTTATCAAAGTCTGAAAAGAAAAGAAATGAAGTTGGAAAACATTCATCATCTAAAGCTATTTGGGACAAACTACAAGAAAACTACACAAAGGAAGCAATGCATGAATGTGCAAAAGATCAAAAGGAAGATACACCAAAGAAAGAAACAACATCAAATAAAATGGATGAAAACCCAAATAAACATGCAACTGATGAATCAAATGAATAAAAGGTAAAGTAAGTCGAATCAAGTAAGTATTCTTGTGGTGATAAATTAAATCCTTGTGACATTAGATGTACTTATGCAAACAAAAGCAGTTTTGACAAAGATAAAGATGAAATAAAAAACTATGCCTCAGAAGAAGAAGAGAATGATGAAGAAGAATCTGAAGTAGACCTTGAAGGGGAACTGATTAGTGCTCTAGATGATTTGAGGAATGCAAGGGAGAAGAGCAACATGTTAATGGAACAATTGCAGAGATATCAAGAAAAAAATACATTGTTAGAAGAGAAGCTAAGTGAGACTTAAAAGAATGTCATTATTTTAAAGTCACAAGTAGAAGTGGCTAAGAAGATTGAATAAACATTGAAGAATCAATTAGAAGAAAAAGATACCCAACTAAGAACAAAGCTATAGAATTCTATGATTCAAATAGAAGATGACAAGAAAATTGAATAAGTCCTAAACAATCAACTAAAAGAGAAGGAAGCAATTTGTCAAGCAAAAGAACTTGAATTTGTTTCTCTAAGAGAAGAAGTGAAAAGGACAACCGCCAAAAAATTGAAGTTTGAGAAGGGTTCAACAACCTTAGAAGACATCCTCAATCAACAATTATCTCTTAGTGACAAGACATGTATTGGGTATGACCACAAGCAAAAACACATTGAAGAAGAAAAGAGTTTAAAACTACCAAGAAACACTGAAGAAAGACCTAAAAGTCATACAAATGGTTCAAATGATTCCAAAAATAGAGTAAAAGACCACGATCAATCAAGACATGACAAGCAAGCATCTCAAAGACCTCCATTTCAAAGAAGACCCTTTGCTCCCAGGTATCAAAGTTTCTTTCCTGGTTATTTTTTTTGCAACAATTTTGGACATAAGGCTATAGGCTGTAGAGATTATGCAAGAAATACTCAAGTAAGGAATAGAGGTATCTACAATAATGTTGAATTTTACAAATGCCACAACTATGGACACATAGCTCAAAATTGTAGAAACATGGTGGAGTCTTCCATGAAATAAAATGCTCATATTAAATATAAGAAGGTTTGGAGAAGATAACAAAAACAAGAAGGATAGTTCAATGGGGAATTCTTAGAGGACATAGCCATAGGAGTTGCAGGGATGAGTAACAATGATAAATCTGCAAGTAAAGAGGAAGATGTCAGGATTACAAATGATGATCATGCAACAGATCAATATTATACATTATTATAAACAATTTGACATAGGTACTCCCAGTATCATGAATAATGTTGAGGGGGCATCTAAGTAGCAGGAAAAGAAGACCAAAGAAAGGCCAACAAAGGATTGTACAGAGCAGAAGATAGTGGCTTAGTAAATCATATAGGAGCACACGGGAAGCTACTTCAGAAAGATTCAAGAAATGGCCTAGTCAAAGGGGGATTTAGCATAGTCAAAGGGGGAGTATTGTCGAAAATGAAAGATGCTCACAAAGATAGCATTACATTCAAAAGAAGGAACCATTGATGACAGAGGGAGCAAAAAAATGATTTAAATGACAGTGGACAAAATCATGAAGACAAAAGGAGAAAAAAAATAAGAAATATAATCATGAAATTTTAGAGGGGGAACAACTATTTATCCTGGATGTCAAAAGGGAGATAAACAAACTGTTGGTGACAGGGGAAGTCACATTGTAAGAAAAAATGATCCCTTTTCCATTGATATCAAAGGGGGAGAGAAATAAATTGATGGATAGAGTGAGCATGGTGATGGACAGAGTGAGAAATGCATCACTACAAAAGACAGAAGGTGTTGCCATCAATGACAAAGGGGGAGATTATTGAGAAAATGTTGTCATTGATGTCAAAGTGGCAGTGATGATGATGTTGTTGGAGTAATTATAAGGATGTAACAATGATGATGATGATGTTGTGGCAGTGAAAAAGGGAGATTGTTTGAGTATTGAATCAATGATGCCAAGTAAAGAAGCCTTGAAGCCAATCAAAGAAGCCTTGAAGCCATGAAGCCAAGTAAAGAAGCCTTGAGATTGTTTGAGTATTGAACCCATGAAGCCAAGTGAAGATGCCTTGAATCCATGAAGCCAAGAAAAGAAGCCTTGAAGACATGTTGATGAATCCTTGAGAAGCCAACATGTAGTAGTCAAGCCATGAGGACAAGTCAATGAAAAATAAAATTGAAGAAGCCTCTGAAGCAGTAATGATGTGTCCACTTTAAGAAGCCTTGAAGTGCCTTGAAGGAGCCTTCAAATAAGTGTTTATAAATCCAAAGTGGTCCCTTTATGGCCTAGATTTTAAGCATGACCATCACATGATGAGATAACATGTGGTTGTTTCCACATGCCCACTTTGAGTTGTACACAAATGGATCCTTGAAGGAGCCTTGAAGAAGCCCTAAAAACAAGTGAAGAATCCCCTAAATTCAACTGAAGAAGTGATCCAGATTTAGGAGTGGAATGAACTGATTATAGACTGAATACCATAAACAAAGAGATAGGAATAATAAAAAAAATATTCAGTGAACAATATCTTCTATTAAACAATGAAATAGGCTAAAACTGTAAAACTGCAGAACTGAAACTTGCTCAAATGGTGGTAGCTATCTCTGAGAAGAGATGTGGCTACTACGTGCATCCGTCTAAGCATAATGGATTACAATGAGGCTCCATAGGCCCTTTTCATATTACTCATGAATTCCAGAACCCTAGACATCCAAAATCCTAACCCTAGAAGGTGAAACACCAAAAGTCATGTGGGCCCTATGGGTAAGTTGGTGTAATTTGGTACCTCAACTTCCTAGGGCCATAACTTTTGCATACGACCTCCGTTTTAGGCATGCAATAGCCCGTTGGAAAGGTCTTTCAAAGAAATACACATTACGCCGTCAGACTCTGACTTAGTCTACAGTCTGATTGTGGCGAGCCAAACAAACAATGTTTAGGGCCCCAAAACAACCCTGAAAGTACAACAAGATGTTCTGACATGAAAACATACAAAATAGGCCAGTTGGATTAGGTGAGAGGCCACCCGTATCCACCTAGAGAATGTGTGAGGCTTCAGACAACCCCATAAGTATATAACTCACAATTATAAAGAATTACAGAAAGACGCGTTAAAGAAAAATGGACATGAGGAGCCAGTTGGAATAGGTGGGTGGCCACCAATATCCATCTGGATCAAGAAGCCTACATATGTCCAAGATAAATATTGCAAGATGGAGATTGTTGAAAGTATTATTTGTGGTCAATTTCAATACTTTATATTTGAGGGAATATTTACCCTACATAACTAACTCAAATGGTAGCATAGGTTACATGGTTGGAAATCTTATTCTGATACCGTTCAATGGTATATGGACATCCCTCTAACTCCCTAGGATTGAGGAGATATGAGTTTTCCGTCAGACAACCCAACCAGAAAATTGAGGTTCGATTAACTAATTTTTGGGACCAAAATACTATAAATATAGTCTAGAATTTCACATTTTTAGTGTAACCAATGAAGAGATCAAGTATAAGTGTGCTCAAGGTGTTGGGGTGTCTTCATGATGTGCAAGATAAGTCTAATGTATTCTCTTAAGATCTTTATTATTCTCAAGGTATGCTTTAAGATTGTGATGTTTTCGTAAGGTTGTGAGGTTTTTGTATGCACTGTTGTGAGGTTGTGATGTTTTTTTCTGCTCTGCTATGAAGTCATGATGTTGTCGTGATGTTTCCGTGAGGTTGTGATGTTTTAGTATGCTCTGCTATGAAGTTTTGACGTTTCCATGAGGTTGTGATGCTACCATATGCTTTGTTATGAAGTTGTGATGTTTCCATGAGGTTGTGATGCTACCATATGCTCTGCTATGAAGTTGTGATGTTGTCGTGATGTTTCCATGAGTGGATGTTGTCGTTAGTGGATGTTGCCATAAATGGATGTTACCGTCAATGGATGTTGTTTTCAGTGATTACATTCTGGGAATGATGCTATGAGGCTTGCTAGGGTTTGAAGGATTGTCTACAGAATGAAGCATGCATGTGAAGTCAGAAGTACTCAGTGTATGAAGATCTTGGATTGGTGATATCTTATTGAGTCGGTGCTCAATTGAGAATATTGGTGTCTTCATTCACCAAGTTGGTGCCTGTGCTTTAGGGAGTGGGTGATTCCTTCCAGTTGGAGATGGTAAAGCCAGGGGGTTGGTGCTTCCTTCTAGTCGGTGTTGGTAAATCAGGGAGTTGGACCTTCCTTCAGTTTGGTGTCTCCTTCTAGTTGGCGCTAGAGAATCTTGGAAGTTGGTGCTTCCTATGAATGTAATTTTAACACGATATAAGAAAAACATTTTGTGGTTTTCTCCCATTTGGGTTTCCACATAAAAATAATTGTGTTATGTGTATGTTTTTTTGTGATGATGAATAACATTTATAATGGTTAATATTTACATGATGTTATTAAGGTTAAAAATGCTAAAAAGTGCTCAATACTGATTCACCCCGCCTATCAGTATGGGTGAATATTCGAACAATTCTTACCCAAGGTAGCCATCATCTCAAACGTACACATTCAAAAACTCCAAAATAACCTATGGAGATAAAATGAGGCATATTATACATCTTCAATAACTAGGAAAATGGGTTCGGATGGAGTAGGACAATACATTAGCCATTTCTTTTTTCCAAGTTATAAAGCTTGGGGAAAACCCCTTAGTACTTCCCCTCATTTTGAGGATGGTACCCAGGGTAATGTCGTGTTAAACTTAACTTGGTGAAAGAGTCAAAGGTGTTGGGTCAACAATGGTGGTTTTAGGCACATGGTTTTGGTAGCATGTGGTTTTAGAGTCCGTGGATTGCATGTAATGAAATACTTTAAAGGGTTGGTAATACTCCATTGTGTGCCAAGAGTTGAGTGGTGAAGGCTCACTTGGCCAGGGCTAGGAGATTGGCTAGATTGG
Source organism: Picea engelmannii (assembly GCA_009831015.1). Taxonomy (NCBI): domain Eukaryota; kingdom Viridiplantae; phylum Streptophyta; class Pinopsida; order Pinales; family Pinaceae; genus Picea; species Picea engelmannii. The sequence continues at coordinate 2,678,195 of ML778376.1, read as the reverse complement.
CCGGGTTTGGTCAAGGGAAATAATAGATCTATTGTTGGTTGGTTTTTCTCGTAAGGGTTTTCCAAGATAAATCTTGTCTGATTTATGTGTGCATGTTGCTATGTGATCCAGGAGGATCCATAATGCTCAAAAGTGATCCAGGAGGATCTAAATGCTACAAAATTGGTCTTCTAATTTTTTTTTGAGAATGAATTCATTGCGTATAGCTCAGTGATAACTTTCCAACGACGCAAAAATCGCCTCAAATAGAGTTCGTATGAAGAAGTTATGGTCGGTCAACGTTTTGATCAAACATGTCAAAAATCAAAGGGGGTGCGACATGGCACCACTGGAAGGGTGAAACGTGGCACATATGTCATATGAAGAAGTTATGGTTGGTCAAAGTTTTGGTCAAACATGTCAAAAATCAAAGGGGGTGTGACATGGCACCACTGGAAGGGTGACACGTGGCACACACATATGGGTCTATACGATGATGATGTGGCATATCATACAATTGAGTTGGAAAGGTGAAAGGACAATTGTATAGTCCAGGTGGACCAACCAAGTCTTGACACGTGGCATGTTCATATAGGTACAAGTGGACCAATGATAGACCACCACGTGGCAGTCTCCCATTGGCCCTTTATGGTTAAGGTTCATCAAAAGTATAGTGGTCGATGCGAGTCAAACTCGTGACCTCCTACAACTTTACACTAGCATCCTTTGCCATTACACTATCACATTAGTTATTACCTATGTATGGCATGGATACCATTTAAATTGTAAAATTGTATTATTTAGGGTTTAAAACGTCAGGGGCCGGACCCCATACCTTATCATATATATTGTATTGTTAAACTATATAATACACCAACTATATACCAATATTCACGGGGGTATATAACATACCACCAAATATAACAAAATCCATGTAACAACTAGTGCTCGATGGGGTTTGAACCCCTGACCTGCCGTACAATATGCCAACGTTTTAACCAATGCACTCAATGCGCCTTTTTTTACGAAAGACCAACAATAAAATATAAATGTTTGCCAAATATTCATATGACAGTTAGGGCCCGCGCCCTATTTAAGATAGCGCTCATACCGATGAAAGGATAGACGGTACAACATAGTACGAAACATGAGAATTCATGCCAAGATTGCATATAATTTTGTGCATATTGCCTCGTTTTGTGTGCAAAAGGTCTTCCTATGTAATATTTGCCTCGTTTTACATGCTATTGAGTTTTTTTAGGGAAAATTATAGTGTTTATACTCATTTTTCTCATAATTTTGAGAGGAATCTGATGTTGATGTCTATTTTGTGTAAATTTTTATGTATGAAAAGTCTTAGTCCAATTTGTCATGTCTGAGACCCATAGTCTCGTTATGCGTGCAAAAGGGGGTCTTTAAGCACATGTTCAGAACATAGTCAAGTTTATACTCATTTTTCTTAGAATTTCGTGAGGAATTTAGTGGTAACCTCTATTTCTGGGATTGAGCATCAAAATTGAAGAGTGACTTCAAATTTGGTACTACAATTCATCATTGTAAAAGAAGCATATTTGAGATTAATGAAGGGCAGTCTCATTGATTAAAAAGGGACCCAGAGACATAGTCCAAGATGAGTGAACTCCTTTAACAAATTTTTTATGTGCCATTTGAATTATTGTTGATCTTACTTTAATTCATTTCAACATTTTATTTCCGCAAGTTATTCATCAATGTTATTGAAGTTTATGGTCAAGTAGGACATTCACATGTTATTTGCAAATAGTCAATATCGATCTTCATTTTCAGAATCTAGTCGGATGTTTATGTGTACTTAAGAATTAATTTTACATCTAAGGATTTTTGGATCACTACGTCCATGGTATTTTTATCTCTCTCGTATTTTAATTTCCCAACAACTAGTATCAGAGCTAGGTTAGCTATTGCATGAGACTGTCATGAAGTTTGACTCATGGTTTGGCTCCAATAAATCTATCTTTTCTCGTTGGTCATGAAGGAGCATCATGTTTGGTCTTGGAGTGTGCGAAGGATATATGGTTTGGATGCTTGGATTCAATGGATATGTCAGGTGTGGTTTGATCTATTGTTTGGTTGCACATATACCAAGAAGAGAGCATTAAGAGGTAGAGGTCAAAGCAATGGCAAGGTGAGAGGATGACAACATAAGTGTTGGGATAACAACAAAAAAAAAAAAATTAAATTTTTTTTTTAATAGATTTAAATGTAAATGGGTATATGATTGTGAGACTTGGTTAGACATGCATACCCCAGGTTTGAAATTTCACCAATAAAGTCTAGACGTAGACCTAGGTCATAGGTGGGGCATGTCATATTTCTAAATACCTTGAATTTGAGGGAGGTTTGGTTGGATTTGGTCATGGGAAACCCCAAGTCGAGTTTAAAGGGGGGAATGTTAGGTTAAACTTGACTCGATGAAAGAGTCAAAGTTGTTAGGTCAATATTGGTGGTTTCATGCATATGGTTTTGGTATCCTATGGTTTAGAGCCCGTGGATTACATGTAATGAAAGCATTTAAAAGGCTGGTGATGCTCCATTGTAATGTGTTGAGAGTTGAGCAGTGAAGGCTCACTTGGTCAGGGCCAAGATATTGATCAGCTTGGCCAGGTTTAGTCAAGGGAAATAGTATATCTATTGTTGGCTATTTTTTCCCGTAAGGGTTTCCCAGGATAAATATCATCTGATTTATGTGTGCATGTTGCTATGTCCATGGTATTTTTTTCCTCTCACACATTTTAATTTCCCAACAACAGGTAAACCCTAGATTCTTCAGGGCACAAGGCCGATTAACAACAAGGCTTGAAGCTATTACAATGATATACTCTTTTAAGAGCTCAACATGTCACTTGTGGGAATTGAATCTGGGTAGGGAGGATAACAATCATTCCTTCCAACCACCCAAACTTAACCCAATTGACAACAATACATTAACCATATTACTTAAATAATGATTACATTTTATGAGCTCAATTTGTAGATTTTCCTTTAATTTTTACATTTTAATTTGGTTGACAATGATTTTGAATATTATCGATTAATACGTTATATGTTTAATATGTTGAAAAAATATAATTTTCACTAAGTTATCCTTAGGAAAAAAAAAGTTTTGATTCTAAAAACAAAATTTGAAGAATTAGGTTAAAAGAAATCCTAGAGTTATGATGAAACCGTCAACCAATTAGTAATAGGCCAAATCTATCCCACAAATAGACTTCACCAACATTGTATTGGATGACATTTTAAATATAAAAAATACAATATTTTGTTTTTCTTTTATTTCACTTTAAGTGACTCAAGAGGAGCATATGAAAACAAATACCGTGATAGGAAACACAACCAAAAGGATCTCGAGAGGAATTAAAGAAAGGTAGTAAATAGAGATCGAAATCCTTTATTAAGTTTAACACGCATAAGTTGTCATTGAGAGGGCTATTCTATACAAAATTTAGATGGAAGGGTTGAGATGGATGAAATATTGCATACTATAGATGAAGATAAACCAATAAAATTCTTATCATTGTTTAAATATTTAAATATAAATTATCACATATGTTCATTTTAAACTAAGTTCATATTTGGGTTTTATCTTCGTTTATTATGGTTTTATCTTCATCAAGTTTGGAAGTTTTAGTTTGCATATCTCAAATTTCAATATTTAATACATGATATATTAATCTTGATTTTGAAGCTATAATTTTTATCATTTAGCTTGCATATCTTGAATTTCAATAATGGATATAATTTTGAAGTTTTGATAGAACATTTTTGTAAACTAGAGATGTACATTTTAAAGCCTTGCAATCTTTCGCTATCTATTGAAACTAGGCTTTAGATGGGTCTTTGTATATATTTCATGCACCCAATGCATTGTATAGATGGTGTATGGATTGCTCAATCTTTTTAATGTTGTATTAGGGTAGACTCATATAATACCTTGATATTGCATTGAAGTGAAAAAATGACATATTTCTAAGAAGAAATTTGTTTCAACACATGTTACTAAGTATTATGAAATTTGTTTCATATCACTCCAAATAAAATTGAGTAGTTTGACAATGAGTGGAATAAAAAATAAGATAAAGATATTATTGGGCGGAAGAATCTCATGCTCAAATGCTCAACATTAGAATTAGCAATAGGATTTTCATTTTGTATTTAGAAATGAACTTGGATTTAAAAATCACATGTATTTTGAAATAAAATTGGATTTAAAAATCACATGTATTTTGAAATGAACTTGGATTTAAAAATCACATGTATTTTGTTTTTCAAGCATGCCAAAAGGGACTTCAATTCCAATATTCAATACATAATATATCAAGCTTGTCATTTTCTACCTGCACACTATATTTTCTAAGTCAATTATCATGTGAGCCCCAATATTCCACTAGTTCATTGCAGTTAACCTATTAAAATCATTTAATTCATTTTCAATAGAATTTTTATAGAAAATCCTTGGTGGCCAGCCATATTTCCTGTCTGGTAGTTCATCTTTCTATATAACATTTTTAATCTTTTTTTGGGGTTAGTGTATTTCCTACTAGGTACATCATATCCTTCTTTAGACCCATGTTCCCTAGTGGGAGTGTCAAGCATCACGTGGATTATTGGATATTGACATGGATAATTATAACTTGGTCAAATGGTGACCCAATATATATTCCTCTAGCCATTCAAAATCATGTTAATAACATCTACCCCTCAAAAGAGGGAAGAATTGTAATTTTTGTAATGTTTGATTTGCAACACCAATCCATAAAGAGAAACATATCAATGAACAAGTAATTGATGTAACACATCTTTGACATCTATTTTTTTACTATACTTCTTTGCAAAAAAAACTTGAAAGTTTACTTATAGTGTTGTTTCATAGGTGGGTATCAATTGAATGTTTCATAGTAAAATCGATGTTGATAGAAGAAACACAATTATACGTGGGAAAAGACATAACCATGCTATTTTATGATACTCATCTTTAATATCTTTTGACTTTTTCTTAAATGCAATCTCATGGAAATGTACAATACTGCAAACAATAGGTTAATTATTTCATATTCCATGCCATCAAATTCAGTGCTAGCTATTGTGTAAAGAGGTTGTCATGCACTTACTCTGTTTTGGTTGTTGATGATTGTTATCATCATTTTGTGGATAAATAAGGCGATTATGTCTCAAGGCCCTCAGGTTGCAGATATGGAGTGTCGAGAGACTACATGACCAACAATATCCTTTTGTGCAGATGGAGACCCTTCTCACCACCACAGAGGTCGCAGATTTTCAGATGACATCCACCACACCAGCTGGCTTCCGGAAGGAAATGGGCTTTGCTCTGTGAGGTACAAGTCAGGTATTATGGTGAGTGTCATTTCAATATTTGAGGCATTTGAGTATGTTGTATCTTAGACTAGTTTATATTTCATGATATATGCTTGGACATTATGCCTTTTTCCCTGCTTCACATGGTGGTTGCCATTTTTCCCTAGTAAGTGGTTTTCCTTGGGGATGGGTTTGCTAATAGGAAATCCCTTGAAGAACCATCGTACCGTTCCCGACCATGCTTACCACTTTCCGTCACTATTTCCCCCCATTTCCTTATCTCTTGGGATTTTAGGGTGTACTAACCCAAGAAGGGGTTGTCCCTCATTATATGGGAAGAAGGGGATGAAGGCCCAACAGGATTGATTTTGGTTTAAAGATAAAATTCTATGTATGAAACTTCTATATGCTTCACCCAAGGATCACCAAAGAAAGCAATGAAACACTTATCTTTGAGAAAAAGGGGGACCCACAATAAAATGTGATTAAGAATGCTTAAAAGGCTAGTTGAAGGATATGAGGTCTCATCACGAACCAAACTATCATGTCCATGAATATATAGTGGTATGTCATTACCAACATCTGGTCACCAAGACAGGGCAATGGCTCTCAATTTCATGGCTGAGAGAAAGGGGGTATCATCACAAGCCAACCTTCTCAGTTCCACTAGGTGTTTGTGGGTGACACTTCCATTATCTGGACACCACTCCAGGGAAGTGGCCTTCAACCTTTCCTTAAAATTAATGAAAGAATGAAAAAATAATGGGCTTGGAAAAATTGTATTGCAAACGAAGGTTCCACACACCCTCTACAAAGGCACTAATGAATGAGACACTACAACCCCTTGTATGTCATGAACCTTATGCCTATTGAGTCTTGAGCCAAACCACTTCACCCACTTTACATGGATTAGAGAGGGATATCTTGGAAACTCTCCTTGACCTAGGGAAAGATCTACCCAATAGGACACCTCGTCAACCCTCCCATATTCAAGCTTGGAAAATCGTATAATGTCTTTGAGAACTTAATTGTTTGATACAGTAATATTTGATGCACATGCTTAAGTGGATAATTTATTGATTTGATTTACTTATCATGATGCTATGACTTGAGATCCTTAGATAGCGTGCTTGTTTGTCTGTCTTTGCAGGACCTAGTTGGTGGACAATTTTGGAGGAACAAGCCTAGCTTGAACTTTCATGGGGCTTGAAGCCCACAGGTGGATGACAAGGGCTTGCATGTCGGATGAGAGAGATCAAACTTTGAAGACCTATAATATGACTTGGACGAAATAACCTAACCCCCACATGACAAACAATTTTCCTAGGAGAGGCAAAACGTCACTTCTAGAGGCATGACGTAAGCTAGGGGGGTTAGGGTTTGGTGGTGAAGTTGACATGCATTGGCACAAGGAAATTTTGAGGGGTTTGAGCCTTGATCATGAAGGAAGTTGTTTTAATGTTTGACATGTGTCTTTGTGAAGCCTTTCCACTCTCCTACATCACCAATGAGCTCCTCCTCATGCCAAAATGTCCCCTAAAGGGGTGAAGTCCATATGAATTAGGGCTTTCTTATGTGTAAAAGTGAAATTTAAGTGAATTGTTTAATATTATTTTGTAAAAGGGGAAATATTAGGGTTGTTGACCCCTAATCTTGTGTTTTACCCTTAATTATGTGGAAAAAATATCTTAGTGACATTTTGTATAAATAAGAGATCATAAAATCTCATTTTAACATAACTCTTCCTCTTGTGAGAAGTACTTGGTCTGAAATTTTCACTACACTTGGAGTATTTTGCCTCTTATGCTATGGAATAATGGTTTTATGGTTATGGTTGATGATGATGATGGTGCACTATCTCTAGGAGGTCATTCTCTTTCTTTTGTGAAGGTTTACTTTGGCATGTTAAGGCTTTTTCTTGAATGATATGGTCTCTTTACTTTGTTATTATTATTGGTGATTCAAGATAAGGTTGTTTTTGCCAAGGCTATATAGGGAGTATAAGGATATAGACCCCTATCCTATTTTCCACCATAATTGTTAACCTTTTAAAGTTATTTTGCAAGGGTTTTGTTGAGGAAGTAAGAGGATTTACACCCCTCATCTTCAAACCCTAGCTAGGTTGCTTTCCTTGGGAAGTAAGAGGATTTACACCCCCAAGGATTTAATAGTCCTAGCTCTTTATTTTTGACCCCATTAACCCATAACTAAAGGAACTAGTCTTGCATCGGAGAAACACAATATTGCATTGGAAAACATGATTTCTCATCCTTTTTACTTTTTGCAACTTGGATTGTCTTCCTTGTGCCTTGGGAACCTCACAGCCACTAGGACGTCCCCATCAAAGGGATACTCCTTGATTCTGTTATAAATTTACATCTTCATCCATTAGGGCTGCAAAAACCCTAACTCATTTGCTTGAATAACTCTCTTATCAACCATTGGATTTTTCCCAAAGTTTGCACACTTACTCTTCTTGGTCTAGCGCACATTTTGGAAAAGTTTGGAGGATTTTTAGCGTTGTATTTTTTTTCTGTAATAAATTGATTGTTACAGCCATAAAGAAGATATAATTTTCTGCAGAAAAGTGTTTACAACAACCTTATCTTCTCATGCTAGTATCTTGTATTTTCATCTTGAGTTTTACTAGTCTTTCTCTGGTATCTTATACTTGATCTCTAGCATATATTTTTCAGCTTATGGTGCCATTTTATTTCTGATATAAATTTTTACTAACAATTGCTATTTGGTACAACAAGATTAACTTGCTTGTCCAATTGAATATATTGCAATATATGCTTGTTTTTCTTGTGTCTCATGCAGTTATTCCACCATTTGTAGGTTACTCAACATACTTGGAAACCCTTGGACCTTCCCAAGTCTTCATTCCACGAATTTCATACCATTTAGATTTGAACTCTAGGGACTTCATCTCCATCTTCATTAATATTCATTTCATTCCCCCTCGGGTCACTGAGATTCCTCCCTTGAGGTGACTACCTCACCTCTAAAGTGACGGGGACACCTGCCTAAGGTGACAGTGGGTAGGTGACCTCTTAGTTGTCACCATTTAGTGGTTGGGTTGGGATTTTACCATCCTACAACTTGTGTGATAAATTTTTGGTGCCGTTGCCGGGGATGATTTTGAATCCTCTTCGAAACCCTAATGACACTTTGGAAAGATATCCCAAATCCTTTCCCTTATCTTTCCTGGCGACTCCACCCAAGGGACATTCCCTTTCCACCTTTATTGATGAGATCATCTTGAAGCTCATCTGGTGACTCCACCTTCCCAGAACCCTTCATTTCCCAAACCTTTTCCCCTGGGAGGTTCAATCCTTCTAAGGTCTACCAAAGAAGGCCTCCTCTCATGTCTCCTGTTGCCAAAACCCTCTTCCACAGTACCCTTCCAATGGCTCACCCTTGGGAAAAGGACCTCTACAAACCTCTCAACATGGACAACATCCAAGGATGCCCTAATATAATGCCAAAGGAAGTGAACAAGTGGTTTTCAAAGTTCCCAAGAAACAATGTGATAACCGTTGAGGACCATATTGATTTCATGGTCTGAGACATGGAAAATGCAGGTATTGAGCATGAAGATGTGGCCATGAAGTTATTTTTCTCATCATTAATTGAAGAAGCCCTTGATTGGTTTAGAGGGATCCCTGACAATCATCTCACATCCTACAAAGATTTTTCCAACTTATTCAAGAACACATGGTCAACAAAGATAGATGGTGGGGCACTTGGGGATCAATTTAATAAGATAAAGAAAAAGGAGAATGAAACAGTAAAGGAATTCAACTCTAGATTTGACAGGTTGTACAATCAAATTCCAACAAATTTCTGTCCTATAACATCATCAATTCGAATCCTTTACATGAATTCTTTTGAAGGGAAGTTTAGATTTATTCTCAAAGACAAAAATCCCACATCATTGGCACAAGACAAAGAGTACGATATCAAAATTGAAGAAAATCTCCTTGATTCAAGAGTGGAACCTTTTCAGTATCCTCATGTCAAAGCAGAAGAAAATACTAAGGTTTCCAACAACATTTCTCCTGATCCGATTGCCCTCTTAACTCAAAATATAGACTAGATGAATACTCAGTTTATTCAGGTGCCGAATCCGATTATGGGCCATTTGAATATAGTGAAAATAAATCAATCTTCTCCTAGAACTCAATTTTCCGGACAACAGAGAGATGCCACATGTTGGAAACTAGGCCTCAACAAGAGGCAAACGCCCCAAATACTTTGAAACTAGTTGGGACAATTGACATAGAATCTTGGTGCCTTCCATGCCAAGATCCTCATAGAGAAGATGAATGCCCCCAACGAGATGAAGATTCTCCCGATGATAGGAATTTCATGGATATGATCTGTCTTTTCCAAGAAGAGAAAGTCATTCAAGAAAAAATCAATGAAGCTAGAAGACGAGGAGAAAGAGAGGGGAGAATCCGGGCCTTGAATTAGTTGACAGATGATCAGAAGAAGGAACTAAGGAGGAGGGAATATATAACTTATACTAGAAGGAATAAAGCTTCAACCCCTCCATCTCAGCCTGATATTCCTTTTCCATTAGTAGAGAAGGTGGCACAACCACCTCCACCTATGGTACATGATTTTCTCCCTAAGCCAACTCTTACAGACGATATTTAGTAAGTATGTTTGGAAAAATGAATATGACGATCCCAATGACAAATATGTGTAAGATCCCTTCTGTAAAAAGGGAAGTTTTGAAAGTATTACAGGTGCCAACCAAAAAGGAAGATCACCCCATCATTTTTAACACTATGTATCTCGATCGAACAAGGGACAAGTATCCTCCCTTCTACCTTTCATTAGGCATAAATGGGCTCCGCTTGAATAATTGCATGCTTGATTTTGGGGCCTCATCAAATGTCATGTCATTAAAGGTGATGGAACAACTAGGTTTGAAGACAACCTGACCCTATGGAAATGTATGTGGTATTGATTCATGAAGGGTCGAGTTCTTTGGGGTGTGTGAAGACGCTGAAGTATTTCTGATTGATTTTTCACATATTAGCCTCCTCATGGACATATTAGTGATTGCTGTGCCATATGCTTGGGGGACGCTCCTGTCAAGGACATGGTGCTATTCCCTTGGGGGTTTTCTTAGCATGAGCCTTACACATGCATATATTCCCATGGGCGATGTAATGTCCCCAAGGCCGAGCCCTGATGTAAATCTTGAATTATGAATTGTAAGTATGTTTTATAGGCTGGTGAGCCAAGTTTATATAAGCTGGGGGATTATGTGATTATTAGGCTAGGGAGCCTAAGTTTTGAAGGCCAAGAGCCTGCTTTTGTATATGTAATCATGCAGAGCATTAATAAAAATATAAACACCACCGCGTGCAGGCCGACACGATGAATGAGTGATGGGGGACTAAGCATCCACAGAGTGGGCAAGGGATTAGGGGATGGAAGGTGGGAAAAAGGGGCTAAGTGTTGAGCCTAGGGGATAAGCCTAGGGGCTTAAGCCTTGGGAATAATATTTTAATATTATTCCAAAAGATATGTGCATTATATGTTTTAACCTAAGTCCTTTTGGAAGGACATGTGATTTCCAAATGGTGGGAGGAACACATGCTGAAGGAACGCATGCAGTCGCATGGGGGACAAGTGTCAACCCTGGCGCATGCAATAAAAGGCTGAGACGATCCGTGTTAGGAGTTCCTCCTCCATTCGACCCTGGATTGTCCTGAGCATGAACCGTGTGACCTCTGTAAGAGACCCTTGTGCAATTTTGAAACAGGGAAAAAGCCTGTTTTTGTTCTGAAGAGCCAGTACACCTATGTTCAAAGCCGTGGAGTCTATGTTGACCCTTGCGGAAATTCCTGGTCACGCAATCCCGAAACCATAGCCGTGAGACTATGCTATAATGGCAGTGAAAACTGCTGAATCGAGCTATGATAGGGGTTCTCCTCCATTTGAACCGACCTTCTGAACCGTACATCCGATCCGACCTCTGCAGGATACCCTCGTGCATCCTCTGAATTGGAAAAGAGGCTTGTGTTTGTTCTGAGATATCCGTACATCCTGTTGTGAACCGTGGAGTCTGAATTTATCCCTGCATGGACAACTCGTCAAGCATCTCTGAAAAGTCTGTGTGTTGATTCAGAATAACTGGTGTTAATTTATGAAAAGATGAAGCATCCTCTGTCTAAGCATCGAGCCTATGCGTGGAGTCTTATCCGAAGCCTTATTCGTGAGACCATCCGCCATTGTTGAACCTATTGGAAAGCCCATGTCTGTTTTCCCCATTGGATTTTTGTGGCCACGCAGTTCTGGACTGCATCTGGCTTGTTGGCCAATTGTGCAACACTCTCTCCCAGTGAGAGAGGTGATTGAGGTTGGAAGAACAAGTGGTTTGTCCTGGGAGTGAATCTCTCCAGGTGAGAGAGTGCGCAGAGGAAGGAGAGAACTCCTGGAAGGAACCCCGTAGCTACCATAGAGCTCTGAACTTTCGGTCCGGTCTGTTGCTGAAACCCAAGGCAAGGGAGGTTAGCAGCCGAAGGACTGTCTAGGTGATAGAGAAGGTGTATACTCCTAGGGTGGAACAGGCATGTGGGGAAGGAGATTCTGTGGGAAGTGAGCATGAGTGGTTCCTGGGAGAGAATTCCTTCCTTGTGACTGTGTGTTTTCCCTGTAACCTCAGCCTAGCCTAGGATTCCTGCGTTGGGGGTGGAGCTTAGTCCCAGCTCAGGGGTGACCGACTGCTGAGCTCATGAGCAGTGTGGTCTAAGGATGGGAGGTTCGTGGAAGGCCTGCACTTGGTTGGTGGAATTACCACAGTTTCAAGATAAGTATAAGCTTATGTTAAATGTTATGTTTTGCATGCCTGTGATACTTATATTTTATCATGTATCCCGTTGTGTAGATGAATTATTGTTAATGCCAGGGAATATTTGTGTTAGCAGTAATTCTTATATTTACTCTGAGTTTAAATGTATTTCATTGCTTAAATGCATGTGGATTATATAATGCCTGTATGAGTTAAGAGAAAGTGGTGTTACAGTTTGGTATCAGAGCGATACAACTCAAAGTGAAAGAGTGTTATAGTTTGGTATCAGAGCCAAGGTTTCGACACTGAGCCTAGATGGGCCAGTTGAGTGGTCTTTGAATCGAGGGTGTGAGGAGAAATTGTGGGTGTGAGGAGAAATTATGTCTGGAGGACCGATTTCAGACCCTGGAATGCTCCAGATGTGTCAAGGAGTTACTTGACGTAATTACAAGCTCATGTATTATAATTATCATGTATTTTGCTGTGCATTTGGATTAATGTTATTGCCATGGATTATTTATGTTAGTAATAATTCTTATGCTTACTCTGAGCTTAAATGTGTTTCTTTGATTAAACACATGTTGTTTTTATAAGGCCTGTATGAGTTGCGCAAGGTAGCACCTGCTTGGCCCTGGAAGGGGGTGAAGAGCGCTACAGTTTGGTAATAGAAAGACTGTTATAGTTGGTATCAGAAGTGATAAAGCTATGCATAAAGGTGAGCTACAATTTGGTATCAGCTGGAGAGGAAGAGATTTGGGTCGTCAGATCTAGTGCAAAGAGATGATAGTCATCGGATCCAGAGGAAGGTGCACGAAGTTTAACCTCTGGGACGTAGAAAAGGAGAGGAGCCATATGGACAGTGGAGACACTTCGTGGAGGAAGTGCCGAAGTTGCGAGAGTCATTGGATCTTGCAAATCAGCGAGGGGTTTAAGGCCGAGTATCTTTCGATACTCTGAAGCTCAGGAAGGATAGCGACCATCAGATCCGGGTCAACGACAACCATTGATCTCATTCAAGAAATCACAAATTTAGGGATCGTGAAATTGGAGCGCAGGCCAAATTCTTGGTCACTCCAAGTCCCGAATCGCGAAAGAGATTAACAAGGGTAGAATCAGATGGTGGAGAACTTCCAGGAAGAAGTGCCGAAAACCCGTGAGTCGTCGGATCCAACCAACCGCGAGGAGGATAATGCTAAGAGTCATTTATCACTCGAAGTCTCAGGGGAGGTATTGAACCGTCGATCTCAGGGAATATTGAACCGTTGATTCCTTTCATCAGGAAATCGAAAAATCGGAAGAAAAGAAGGGGAAACTGTCTTTCGAAACCCCGAAATGTGAATTGTTGATTCACGAGGAATTGAACGGGACCGTCGAACCCAAAAAACTATGGACCTTTGATCTGAGGCAACTGGGGTTTGGGAGTTTGAACCTCAGGAGAAAGGAGGAGAGATAATGCTCAAAGTTTGCAAAGGGTAACTTCCCGTAGCGTTCGGAAGTTGGGGCCCCAGGTCATAGCTAGAGGTCATGTTGGTGGAAGTTAAAGGAAGAGATAGCACGCACTAGACTCTTGTTTCTGATTTTTGGGATAGAGAGAGTCGAGGGTGACTCATATCGAAACACCCGGTACGTGAAATCCCGAAACGCCTTCTGGATAGGCGCGTGGTCATATCTGGTGGCCATGTAGGAGAAACTTGTGCCACTGCTAGTTCTCGCAGGAGAGTTTTTGCGCAAGGCCTGTGGTTTTGTTTCATGGAGGTTCTAGTAGGGACCCCAAGAGCTGCTCCAGCTCAGAGAGATGAAGACCCATTGACTGGGAGGTCAGCAGACCCCGCTGAGGTGGGGAAACTGCATCGAAAGTGCTCAGGGCAAGAATAATCATGCACAATGATTACAGTGGAGAGCACAAGAAGATTCAGGAATTCTGGAAGAATTGAATGCTTTTGGGATCCGCAAGAAAAAGTGTTAAAGGGAGAAAGAAGTTGCTGCAATTTGTAGCAGCAAGTATGTTTTGGCTCATTGGGACAGCTAGAGGAAAGAATGCTTGCAAGTTGCAAGTGTTGTTGGTAATGTTGTTGCATAATGAAGGAAGCAACAGAGAGATAAAGTGCTGGTTATAAGATTGATAAAAGAAGCATGAAAGCTTCTACCGCTATCATATATTCAGGTAGTATAATTTTTAATGGCAGTCATGTAGGTATGAGTTTTTATCACTCTTTTTGAATAACTGTTGAAAGGAATTTATGGTAAGAATTTCCTCAGCCAGAGCTATGTGATTAAATCACATGATTATATTATTTGAATGCATACCACCGGATGTAGTAAAGGTTGTAGGCCTGTGTTAATTCAAAGCTTTTTAGCTTCTGAATGCACACATTGACATAGTAGAATGTCATGTTAATTTCGTTATGGTGTAATAACCAAAGAATTAAAAGATAAGAACTTGTTACAAGCTAGGTAGTCACAGGAATGGAGACTACATAAAATTTTATGTTCATAAAATTGAAATAATGAACTTACTGTTGTTAACTGTGGACATGCATATGCATAGAGTGACGAGTCATTCTATTGGTCAAGTTGTTTGGTAATTGTGATTGAATTTACAGGTGCAGAAATTCTAAGATTATTGCATAAGATGTTGTACATATTGAATTATGATGTACAAAAAATACCGACAATTTGCTGGCAGTATGAAAGATGAAGTCTTGTAGGAAAATTGTAGGCAGTTTTGTGCCTGTGGAAAAATCACAGGGATGACTGCATTCATAATGTGGCAACAACCAAGATGAACCATGAAATAGGACGTCATGTTTTGGGAATAAAAGTTGAATTTCCTTTCGAATTAACTGGAATTCCTAAATGAATTCTTGTATGTTCTCTCATGATAACTGCATGTGATTGATGCAGATGAGATGATGTTGATAAAAGTTAAAATGTTGGCTACAAAGAGTATCTCGGGAAGATGCTTCTTGGAAACCTTTGAGGGCAGTTGGAACTCCTGGAGCCATGGTGCTCTAAGACTTCTGGTCCGGCCTGTTTCCAAGCCTAAAGAAGGGAGGTGTAGCACTGATGGACTATGCTTGTGAAGGTGTATACTTCCAGGTGGGACAGGCATGTGGGGAATGAGAGACCGTTGGTTGGAGTACTGTCGAGGTTGGAATGGTTGGAGTGCTGCTGAGGTCTGGTACCTTGGCCTAGACCATGTGGATAAGGATTGTGGACCATGGCTATCTTGGGAAGCCATTGCCCAATGGAGTCATAACTCTGCTCTAGGGTGGGAAGTCTCTCAATCAAAAGATAAGTACAATTCTCTATTTATTATATGTTGTGTATGCTGTATACAATTTTAATGTTATTGAATTTGTTTGTATATACATACATATACATTGCATATATGGTTGCATTACTGTATCCATGACTGTACCTAAGGTGTCTCATATTTCATTACTTAAGAAATATATATACCTAATTCTAATCATGTAATCGATTGGAATATGATTCAGGTGGAACCAGAAAGTGTCCTGCAAGTGCATCCTGTGCGCATATTGGACAGGAAAATAAAACAGCTCCATAATCGATCTATTGAGCTTGTAAGGGTCCAGTGGACCTGGTACGGTCCTAAGGACGTGACATGGGAGCATGAGGACGCTATACGGACGTAATGCCCACATATTTTTGAAGATTTTGGAAATCTTGTTGATGCTGTGTGAAAGTTGCACTGAGGACAATGCAAAAATAAGGGAGGGGGATTGCAATGTCCCCAAGGCCGAGCCCTGATGTAAAGCTTGCATTATGAATTGTAAGTATGTTTTATAGGCTGGTGAGCCAAGTTTATATAAGCTGGGGGCTTATGTGATTATTAGGCCAGGGAGCCTAAGTGTTGAAGGCCAAGAGCTTGCTTTTGTATATGTAATCATGCAGAGCATTAATAAAAATATAAACACTGCCGCGTGCAGGCCGACACGATGAATGAGTGATGGGGGACTAAGCATCCACAGAGTGGGCAAGGGATTAGGGGCTGGAAGGTGGGAAAAATGGGCTAATTGTTGAGCCTAGGGGCTTAAGCCTTGGGAATAATATTTTAATATTATTCCAAAAGATATGTGCATTATATGTTTTAACCTAAGTCCTTTTGGAAGGACACGTGATTTCCAAATTGTGGGAGGAATGCATGTTGAAGGAATACATGTAGTCACATGGGGGACAAGTGTCAACCCTGACGCATGCAATAAAAGGTTGAGACGAGCCATGTTGGGGGTTCCTCCTCCATTTGACCCTGGCCTGTCCTGAGCGTGAACCGTATGACCTCTGCAAGAGACCCTCGTGCAATTATGAAATGGGGAAAAATCCTGTGCTTGTTCTGAAGAGCCAGTGCACCTCTGTTCAGAGTCGTGGAGTCTATGTCGACCCCTGCGGGAATTGCTGGTCATGCAATCCCGAAACCATAGCCGTGCGACTATGCTGTAATGGCAGTGGAAACTGTTGAATCGAACTGTGATAGGGGTTCTCCTCCATTCGAACAGACCTTCTGAATCGTACATCCGATCCGACCTCTGCAGGATACCCTCGTGCATTCTCTGAATCGGAAAAGAGGCCTATGTTTGTTCTGATATAGCCGTACATCCTGTTGTGAACTGTGGAGTCTGAATTTATCCCTGCATGGACAAATCGTCAAGCATCTATGAAAATTCTGTGTGTTGATTCGGAATAACTGGTGTTAATTTATGAAAATCCGAAGCATCCTCTGTCTAAGCATCGAGCCTATGCATGGAGTCTTGTCCGAAGCCTTATCCATGAGACCATCTGCCATTGTTGAACCTATTGGAGAGCCTGTGTCTATTTTCCCCATTGGATTGTTGTGGCCACGCAATGATGGACTGTGTGTGGCTTGTTGGCTAGTTGTGCAACACTCTCTCCTGGTGAGAGAGGTGATTGAGGTTGGAAGAACAGGTGGTTTGTCCTGTGAGAAACTCTCTCCAGGTGAGATAGTGCGTAGAGGAAGGAGATAACTCATGGAAGGAACCCTGTAGTTGCCATAGAGCTCTGAGACTTCTAGTCCGGTCTGTTGCTGAAACCCAAGGCAAGGGAGGTTAGCAGTCGAAGGACTATCTAGGTGACATAGAAGGTGTATACTCCTGGGGTGGAACAGACATGTGGGGAAGGAGAGTATGTGGACAATGAGCATGAGTGGTTCCTGGGAGAGAATTCCTTCCTTGTGACTGTGTGTTTTTCTTGTAACCTCAGCCTAGCCTAGGATTCCTACCTTGGGGGTGGAGCTTAGTCCCAGCTCGGGGGTGACCCACTGCTGAGCTGATGAGTAGTGTGGTCTAAGGCTGGGAGGTTCATGGAAGGCCTGCACTTGGTTGGTGGAATTACCACAGTTTCAAGCTAAGTATCAGCTTATGTTAAATGTTATGTTTTGCATGCCTGTGATACTTATATTTTATCATGTATCCCGTTGTGCAGATGAATTATTGTTAATGCCAGGGAATATTTGTGTTAGCAGTAATTCTTATATTTACTCTGAGTTTAAATGTATTTCATTGCTTAAATGCATGTGGATTATATAATGCCTGTATGAGTTAAGCAAAAGTGGTGTTACATTTTGGTATCAGAGCGATACAGCTCAAAGTGAAAGAGTGTTACAGGCGATGACACATATGAAATATTACACAACAGGGAAAATATTGATACACATGTGGTGGATCTGAGGGCCCTAATTATGTCAGTGAACACTACTATGATGTGCCTCCACAGATTATTGAGTATGATCCATCCGAGCTACCCTTCATACATGATTACTCCATAGAGATGTTTCTTCCATGGAAAAATAAAAAGAGAATTGCAAAATACCATGGGAAGGAGCCGGGGTCTATCCATATTTTGAAGAAAGAAGATGAGAAACATGAAGAATTTTTCAAAGAGACAGTCCGCACAGAGCCTCCATGCATTGATAATACACCTTGCATCAATTTTACTGAAGGAATTCTTGCACTCATGTGGGACAAGAAAAAGGGAAAGCCTAGATATGACCAGTGAGATAACAACTCATGGATTGGCCCTTACATAATCAAGAAGAATTCCGATAATGAAAAGTACTATTTGAAAACATTAGATGGGAGAAATATGCCATTACCAGTGGATGGATCTCTTCTCCAACCTTACGTTCAGGTCACATGACTTCTTCAAGGCCCATGCCCTAGGTAAGTAGGTAGGCCATCTTGCTTTCCCCTGCATTTTCATCTTGATTTCTCATATTAGTTTAGATGCATTTCATTTTCACTTTTATCTACTTGCATATTGATTTCATGCTTAGTTTATAAATTTTTGAAAAAACGTCAAAATTTTTCTTTTCTAGATTAGTTTTCATTTTGGATTTCTATATATATATGGATGAAGAGTGATAGCACCACCCTAGATGATTTGATCCATTTGTCTAATTTTTTGCAGGAACATGTATACCGAGAGATGTTGCAGTTCTCATGCACTCTACGATGAGCATGTGTCCCCAAGTAGGAGCCATATGTTATCCCCATTTTGTGGATAACTAAAGAGATTATGTCTCGAGGCCCTCAAGTTACAAATATGGCATGCCGAGAGACTACATGACTAACAATATCATTTTTCATAGATGGAGACCCTTCTCACCACCACAAAGGTCACATATTTTTAGGTGGCATCCACCACACTCGCTGGCTTTCAGAAGGAAATGGGCCTTTCTCCATGAGGTACAAGTCAGGTATTATGGTGAGTGTCATTTCAATATTTGAGGCATTTGAGTATGTTGTATCTTAGACTACTTTAGATTTCATGATATATGCTTGGACATTATGCCTTTTGCCCTGCTTCATCTTGGTGGTTGACATTGTTCCCTAGTAAGTGGTTTTCCTTGGAGATGGGTTTGCTACTAGGTGTTGGCATGTTTTACAGGCAGTGTATGCTTGTCATTGATGGCAAGTACAACAACGATGATGGCTTGAGTATAGGAAGAATGTAACAGACGGGCACTAGAAGTATTTTAGGAAGACGCTACAAGATTGATAAGATTAGAAGTGATAGTGCAGAGGATGGTTGGCATGCTTTACAGGTAGTATGTGCTTGTCACTGATGGAAAGATCAGAGTATGTAGCGAAGGTAAAACAAGGACAAAGTAAGCTCAGGAGGAATTAGCGCAGAGTCGAATGCAGTGCCTAAGCTCAGGAGGAGAAGCGTCAGTGATCATTAGATCCCATTTAAATTCCCGAAAGAAGGAGGACCGTTAGATCAGATTGTAGACAAGAAGAATGCATAGAAGAGAAGAACAGATGTCAGGTGTCAGATCTGAGCATAAGTTCCGACCATCATTGGATCAGGAAGAACCTACATGTTCTTTAAAGTGCAAGATCGAAGCGATGGTCCAACTCTATTTCGGATTTTTGGCTATCAGGATTTCGGATATCGGGAGATGGAAATGTCAAGGTTATTTACAACATGAGTCCCGAAATCGCGAAATGCTAAATCCCAAAACAGACACGTCAGCAAACCACATTAGCTAAGAACATGTGGCACAACCAGGCAATGAAAAGTGTCAAGCTGATTCGACATTTCAGGCACATGTAAGTCACAAATTAGAGTGACACATGGCAGTTATTCGACAGGTGTCAATCCATGTGTGATGTTAGCAGGTTTACATCACTTCGGGGTTTCACGAATCGCAACTTGGAGAGTCAAGAAACAATACCACAGGAATTTTATGCGAAATCACGACAAGATATTGACCGTTGATCCAAGAGGGACACATGGCAGGATATTAGAGCATGTCAAAGACTCCATTTCGGGGTTTCGTAAATTGCGATTTGGAGAGTCAAGAAACAATACCACAGGAATGATGAAATCGTGAAATGATCTGAACCGTCAGATTACCAAGGATTCTGGACCGTTGATCTAAGCTCCATCTCGGAGCTTCACCTATCATGACTTGGAGTGATGAGAACCTCCATCACAGGAACCGCGATATGCGAATTCACGATAAGATTTGGACTGTCAATTCACCAAGAACGTGGACTGTCGATCTGAGCTCAATCTTGGAGTTTTGCCTATCGCGACTTGGAGTGACGAGAATCTCCATCTAAGGAACAATGAGATGCGAGATCGCGAAAAGATCTGGATTGTTGATTCATCGAGATTGTGGAACGTCGATCAGGGTCGATGAAGATCATGAGTTTGAAGCACCTTTTAGCACAGCCTGTGGTCACTGCGTGTTGTCACATGGAGGAAGGACCTAGTGCAGATGAGCTCCGCCTCAGAATTTTGGGGATCGCATCTGGGAGTGTCGAGACACTAAATCATACGATTGCCAAAATACCAAAAAGGTGAATTGTCGCTGTAACCGATGGTCATCGCCTGTGGTCACGTAGAGGAGGGAGCTAGAGCAACCAAGCTCCTTTTCGGAGCTCGTGACATGGAGAGTCAAGATGTCTCATCGCAGAATCTTCGAATTGTGAAAGTCCAAAATGGGTAAATAACGACAATACCCTTCAGAGTTAATCCAACGGTGCAGGTGAATTTGAGCATAATCAGAAGGCTAATCTTGCTCCTCATAGTGTAACTGCTAGAAACCATTGATGGTTTCTGCCAGAGGAGCTGAAGAGTCTCTGGGAATCTTCCAATAGAATGAAGATAGGTCATAGGGGCAATTTACAACTGGAAGAGGGTTGGAGCCTGTAGCTAAAACAGAGATGGTGAGCTCGACTATGCCAGAGAAGACGAAGAGTCTCGACTACCAGAGAGGCTGAGGAATCTCAGTATGACATCCAGTGATGCTGAACGCATGGGAAAACTGCCAGAGAAGATGAGAAGTCGTAATGATGATCAGACATAGCACTCACTGTGAAGAGATGCAGAAGCATGGCGCATATTGCATGCACAAGGTGCACAGAAGCTATAAGAACATGACACAGATAAGTGATGAGGTGGTTTCTGCGGTGGGTGATGCATGCAGGAAGAAGGAGGTGAAGTGTAGGAGCTGGTATGGCCAGAAGAGACAAGGGGCATTGAATGGGAATGTAGTACAGAGCACAAAAGGAAGAAGAATAAAAAGTGCAATGTATCCATGCGAGAAGACTATGAGGCAGACAGAGCAGCGAAATCTTGCAGAATAGTGATTAGATTGGTAAGCTGTTGTTAAACATTATATCATTGTAACAAGTTTCAGTAACACATATTGATAATCCACGGTGGTAGGGAGGCGCTAGGGAGGACTGGTTTCCTCAGAGGTTCAAGTGGGTGCTTGAACACAGGGAGTAGTAGCTTCCTTCTAGTGGGTGCTAGAGAAACCAGGGAGTAGGTGCTTCCTTCTAGTTGGTGCTAGAGAAACCAGGGAGTTGGTGCTTCCTTCTAGTGGGTGCTAGAGAAAACAGAGAGTTGGTGCTCTCAGCAAGTTGCAGCTTGCAAAAACAGAGGTTGTAGCCTCACAATGAGTTGGTGCTCATATGTATGATAATGTAAAGAATGTAAATAATACTTATCATATAAAGAAGAAGAGGTTTCTACCCTGTATGGGTTTCCTCGAGAAATATCTGTCTCTGTGTTTCTCATATATATGACTGATGCTGAATGTGCCGTTGTTTATTTCCTTGCATTATTGTGATCATCATTGAGTGCCTTGTAAGTATTTTAAAAGAAGCATAATTGTTTAAGCATGATAACAACTGATTCCCCCCCCCCCCTCTCAGTTGTTCAACAATTGGTATCAGAGCAGGCCCCTTTTATCTAAGGGTAGATCCTAGAGCTTAAACATGTCAAACCATGAAGGAAATTCAACTAATAAGGCCCCTCTCTTGAATGGAACAA
>ML778376.1:2642240-2653546 GCA_009831015.1 Picea engelmannii | reverse complement strand
TGGGAGTAAATGCTACATAAAGAATAATGATGAGAACCTCAACAAATATGATGACAGGGATGATGAAGGTATCTTCTTAGGGTATGCTACAAATAGTAAAGGATATAGATGCTATAATAAGAGGCTGCATAAAATGGTTGACTATATTGATGTAAAAATTGATGAAGGAATCCCAGCAAGAGAGGTGTACAGTAATGAGTCTTCTACAGAAGACACAACTAAAGCTGAAGATGAACAGGTCCAAGAATAAAAAAACGAAGAATCTGAATCAGATGAAGACTTAGACACTCAGACAGACTCAAATCAGCAGTCAACTACAAATTCCTCCTCCAAAATCATTCAAAAGAATCATCCTGCAAGTCAGATAATTGGAGAAAAAGACAAAGGTGTACAAACCAGGAGAAAGCTAATCAAAAACACTGAACAATCTTATATGGATTTCATATCCATTCTTGAACCCAAGAATTTTAATGAAGCCAACAAAGATGACCACTGGGTTAAAGCAGTGAATGAAGAACTTGATCAGATTGAGAAAAAAAATACGTGGGAGATGGTTCAAAGACCTGAAGGTAAAAATGTCAATGGCTCCAAATGGATCTTTAAGAATAAGTTGAATGAGAAAGGACAAGTTATCAGGAACAAAGAAAGGTTAGTCTGTAAAGGCTATGCTCAGATAGAAGGACTAGATTTTGATGAAACATTTGTGCCCGTAGCAAGATTAGAATCTATTAGAATGTTTCTTGCCTATGCTTGTCATAAAAGGTTTAAAGTCTATCAAATGGATGTCAAGTCAGCCTTTCTAAATGAAGATTTAAGTGAAGAAGTCTATATGGAACAACTAGAGGGTTTCAAACTGTATGATAACCCTGACTTAGTATGCAAGATGAAGAAAGATTTATATGGTTTAAAACAAGCCCCTCGAGCCTAGTATCACAGACTGGATATGTATCTCAAAGACAAAGGGTTCAAGAGAGGAACAACTGACAACAATCTGTATATTAAAACATAGGATAATAATTTGCTCATCGTTTTGGTCTATGTAGATGACATCATCTTTGGATGTAATAAGGATTCATTGGTACAATGGTTTGCTTCTGCCATGGAGTCTAAATTTGAAATGTCTATGATAGGAGAACTGTCATTTTTTCTTGGTCTGCAAATTACTCAGAGGTCTGAAGGAATGTTCATTTCTCAAGAAAAATATCTAAGAGAAATGCTGAAAAGGTTTCAAATGGAAGATTCTAAACCTGTGTGTACACCTATGGTAACTGGATGTAAATTAAACAAGGATGATGATTCACCTGATGTTGATCAAAGCTCATATCGATCAATGATAGGCAACCTGCTGTACATCACAACATCTCGCCTAGACATAATGCATGTTGTAGGAATGGTAGGAAGATATCAGGCTGCACCCAAACATAGTCATTTGCAAGCTGTCAAAAGGATATTCAGGTATTTAAAAGAAACAATGACTTATGGTCTGTGGTATCCCAGAAATCAGAATTTTCAGAACTGCTTACTCAGATGCAGATTGGGCAAACTGTGTTGATGAGAGAAAAAGCACCAGTGGAGGAGCATTCTTCCTGGGTGATTCTTTAGTAGCATGGCTTAGTAAAAAGCAAGGTTCCATTTCTTTATCAACCACGGAGGTAGAATACATTACTGCTTCTACCTGTTGCACTCAGGTATTATGGATGATTCAGACACTTGCAGTCTTAGAGGTAAAATACTCTGCACCAATCCCAATTCATTGTGATAACACTAGTGCCATCAGTGTGTCTAAAAATCCTATATTCCACTCCAAGACCAAGCATATTCCCATAAAATATCATTTTCTGAGAGAGAAGTTCACCAATTAGATTGTTCAGGTCAATTACATTCCCACTACAGAACAAATTACAGACATCTTTACTAAACCCCTAGCCAAGACACCATTTGAATATCTCAGACAAAAGCTGGGTGTCATCCCATCTCACATCTAAGACAGTCCATCCTGTTAAGGGGAGTCCTGTATTGGTTGCATATCTGATACCTCCTAAAATTACTGCAACAGCTCAGGGGGAGCATGTTCTCTTTGACATTGATGTCAAAGGGGGAGAAAAGAATCTGGGTGCTTTTGTTGCCATCAATGCCAAAGGGGGAGATTATTGGCATGATTTACATGCAGCGTATGCTTGTCATTGATGGCAAGTACAACAATGATGATGGCTTGAGTACAGGAAGAATGTAACAGACGGGCACCAGAAGTATTTTGGGAAGACGCTGCATGCTCGATAAGATCAGAAGAGATAGTGCAGAGGATGGTTGGCATGCTTTACAGGCAGTATGTGCTTGTCATTGATGGCAAGATCAGAGTATGCATCGAAGGCAAAACAAGGACAAAGTAATCTTAGGAGGAATTAGCACAGAGTCGAACGCAATGCCTAAGCTCGGGAGGAGAAGCGTCAGTGATCGTTGGATCCCATTTAAATTCCCGAAAGAAGGAGGACCGTCAGATCAGATTGTAGACAAGAAGAACACACAAAAGAGAAGGACATATCTCAGGTGTCAGATCTGAGCATAAGTTCCGACCATCGTTGGATCAGGAAGAACCTGCACGTTCTTTAAAGTGCAAGATTGAAGCGGTGGTCCAACTACATTTCAGAGTTTTGGCTATCGGGATTTCGGATATCGAGAGATGGAAATGTCAAGGTTCTTTACAACATGAGTCCCAAAATCACGAAATGATAAATCCCGAAACATACACGTCAACAAACCATGTCAGCTAAGAACATGTGGCACAACCAGGAAATGACAAGTGTCAAACTGATTCGACATTTCAGGCACATGTAAGTCACGAATCAGAGTGACACGTGGCAGTTATTCAACATGTGTCAATCCACATGTGACGTCAGCAGGTTTATATCACTTTGGGATTTCACGAATCGCAACTTGGAGAGTCAAGAAGCAATACCACAGGAATGCCAAAATCGCGATATGCGAAATCACGACAAGATCTTGACCGTTGATCCAAGAGGGACGTGTGGCAAAAGATCAGAGCATGTCAAAGACTCCATTTCGGGGTTTCGCGAATCGCGATTTGGAGAGTCAAGAAACAATACCACAGGAATGCCGAAATCACGAAATGATCTGAACCGTCAGATCACCAAGGATTCTGGACCGCTGATCTAAGCTCCATCTCAGAGCTTCGCCTATCGCGACTTGGAGTGACGAGAACCTCCATCACAGGAATCGCGAGATGCGAATTCACGATAAGATCTGGACTGTCAATTCACCAAGAACGTGGACCGTCGATCTGAGCTCCATCTTGGAGTTTCACCTATTGCGACTTGGAGTGACGAGAACCTCCATCTAAGGAACAACGAGATGCGAGATCGCGAAAAGATCTAGACCGTTGATTCATCAAGATCGTGGAACGTCGATCAGGGTCGATGAAGATCATGAGTTCGAAGCACCTTTTAGCGTAGCCTGTGGTCACCGCGTGTTGTCACATAGAGGAAGGACCTAGTGCAGATGAGCTCCGCCTCAGAATGGATCGCGTCTGGGAGTGTCGAGACACTGGATCATACGAATGCCGAAATACCGAAAAGGTGAATTGTCACTGTAACCGGTGGTCACCGCCTGTGGTCACATAGAGGATGGAGCTAGAGCAGCCAAGCTCCTTTTCGAAGCTCGTGACATGGAGAGTCAAGATGTCTCATCACAGAATCTCTAAATTGAGAAAGTGTGAAACGGGTAAATAACGACAATACCCTTCAGAGTTAATCCAACGGTGCAGGTGAATTTGAGCATAATCAAAGGGCTAATCTTGCTCCTCATAGTGTAATTGCTAGAAACCAATGATGGTTTCTGCCAGAGGAGTTGAAGAGTCTCTGGGAATCTTCCAATAGAATGAAGATAGGTCATAGGGGCGATTGACAGCTGGAAGAGGGTTGGAGCCTGTAGCTGAAACAGAGAGGGTGAGCTCGACTATGCCAGAGAAGACGAAGAGTCTTGACTACCAGAGAGGCTGAGGAATCTCAGCATGACATCCAGTGATGCTGAACGTGTGGGTAAACCGCCAAAGAAGCTGAGAAGTCGTAATGATAATCAGACATAGCACTCACTGTGAAGAGATGCAAAAGCATTGTGCATATTGCATGCACAAGGTGCACAAAAGTTATAAGAACACGACACAAAGAAGTGATGAGGTGGTTTCTGCGGTGGGTGATGCATGCATGAAGACGGAGGTGAAGTGCAGGAGCTGGTATGGCCAGAAGAGAAAAGGGGAATTGAACGGGAAGGTAGTACAGAGCACAAAAGGAAGAAGAATAGAAAGTGCAATGTATGCATGCAAGAAGACTGTGAGGCAGACGGAGCAACGAAATCTTGCAGAACAATGATGAGACTGGTAAGCTGATGTTAAACATTATATCACTGTAATAAGTTTCAGTAACACATATTGATAATCCAGGGTGGTAGGGAGGTGCTAGGGAGGACTAGTGTCCTCAGAGGTTCAAGTGGGTGCTTGAAAACAGGGAGTAGTAGCTTCCTTCTAGTGGGTGCTAGAGAAACCAGGGAGTAGGTGCTTCCTTCTAGTTGGTGCTCATATGTATGATAATGTAAAGAAACTAAATAATACTTATCATATAAATAAGAAGATGTTTTTACCCTGTATGGGTTTCCTCGAGAAATATTTGTCTCTGTGTTTCTCATATATATGACTGATGATGAATGTGCCATTGTTTATTTCCCTACATTATTGTGATCATCATTGAGCGCCTTGTAAGGATTTAAAAAGAAGCATAATTGTTTAAGCATNCCCCCCCCCCCCCCCCCCCCCCTCTCAGTTGTCCAACACTAGGAACTCCCTTGAAGATCCGTCGTACCATTCTTGACCATACTTACCACTTTCCATCACTATTTCCCCCCATTTCCTTATCTCTTGGTATTTTAGGGTGTAATGACCCAAGAAGGGGTTGTCCCTCATTCTATGGGAAGAAGGGGCTGAAGACCTAGAGGGATTGATGATGGGTAAAAGATAAAAGCCTATGTATGAACCTTCTAGACGCTTCACCTAGGGATCACCCAAGAAAGAAATTAAACACTTATCTTTGAGAAAAGGGGGACCCATAATAAAATGTGATTAAGAATGCTTAAAAGGTTAGTTAAAGGATATAAGGTCTCATCATGAGCCGGCCTATCTTGTCCATGAATATCTAGTGGTATGAAATTACCAACATCTGGTCACGAAGCTAGGGTAATGACTCTCAGTTGCATGGCTGAGAGAAAGGGGGTCTCATCACGAGTCAACCTTCTCATTTCCACTAGGTGTTTGTGGGTGACACTGCCATTATCTGGACACCACGCCAGGGCAGTGGCCTTCAACCTTTCCTTAAAGTTAATGAAATAATGGAAAAATAATGGGCTTGGAAAAATTGCAATGCAAACGAAGGTGCCACAGACCCTCTACAAAGGCACCCATGAATGAGATACTACAACCCCTTGTATGTTATGAAACCTATTCCCATTGAGTCTTGACCCAAACCACTTCACCCACTTTACATGGATTAGAGAGGGATCTCTTGGAAACTAGTCCTTGACCTAGGAAAAGATCTATCCAATAGGACACCTCGTCAACCATCACATATTCAAGATTGGAAAATCGTATAATGTCTTTGAGCACTTAATTGTTTGATATAGTAATCTTTGATGAACATGCTTAGGTGGCTCATTTATTGATTTGATTTACTTATCATGATGCTATGATTTGAGATCCTTGGAGGTCGTGCTTGTTTATCTTTGCAGGACCTAGTTGGTGGATAGTTTTGGAGGAACAAGCCTAGCTTGGGCTTCCATGGGGCTTGAAGCTCACATGTGGATGATAAGGGTCCACATATCGGATGAGAGAGATCAAACTTTGAAGACCTAGAAGATGACTTGGACGACATAACCTAGCCCCCACATGCCATACATTTTTTCTAGGAGAGGCAAAACATCACTTCTATAGGCATGACATCACCTAGGGGAGTTAGGGTTTGGTGGTGAAGTTGACATGCATTGACACAAAGACGTTTTGAGGGGATTTATCATTGATCATGAAGGAAGTTGTTTGGATGCTTGACATGTGGCTTTTGGAAGCCTTTCCACTCTCCTCCATCACCAACGACCTCCTCCTAGTGCCAAAACATCCCCTAAAGGGGTGACATCCATATGAATTAGGGTTTTCTTATGTGTAAAAGTGAAATTTAAGTGATTTTTTTAATATTATTTTGCAAAAGGGGCAAGATTAGGGTTGTTGACCCCTAATCTTGTGTTTTACCCTTAATGATGTGGACACACTATCTTAGTGACATTTTGTATAAATAAGAGATCATAAGATCTCATTTTAACATAACTCTCCCTCTTGTGAGAAGTACTTGGTCTGAAATTTTCTCTACACTTGGAGTATTTTGCCTCTTGTGCTATGGTTTAATGCTTTTATGGTTATGGTTGTTGATGATGATGGTGCACTATCTCTAGGAGGTCATTCTCTTTCTTTTGTGGAGGTTTACTTTGGCATGTTAAGGCTTTTTCTTGAATGGTATGGTCTCTTTACTTGTTATTATCATTGGTGATTCAAGATAAGGTTGTTTTGGCCAAGGATAGATAGGGAGTGTAAGAATATACACCCCTATCCTAGTTTCCACCATAATTGTTAACCTTTTAAAGTTATTTTGCAAGGGTTTTTGTTGAGGAAGTAAGAGGATTTACACCCCTCATCTTCAAACCCTAGCTAGGTTACTTGCCTTGGGAAGTAAGATGATTTATACCCCCAAGGATTTAGTAGTCCTAGATCTTTATTTTTGACCCCATTAACCAATAACTAAAGGCACTAGTTTTGCATTGGAGAAACAAAATATTGCATTGGAAAATGCGATTTCTCATCCTTTTTACTTTTTGCAACTTGGATTGTCTTCCTTGTGCCTTGGGCACCTCATAGCCACTAGGGAATCCTCATCAAAGGGATACTCTTTGCTGCTGTTATAAATTTACATCTTCATCCATTAGGGCTGAAGAAACCCTAACTCATTTGTTTGAATAACTCTCTTATCAACCATTGGAATCTGCCCCAATTTCGCACACTTACTCTTCTTGGTCTAGCACACTTTTTTGCAAAGTTTGGAGGATTTTCAGTGGTGGATTTTCTTGCTGTAATAAATTGATTGTTACATCCATAAGGCTGATATAATTTGCTGCAGAAAAGTATTTACAACAACCTTATCTTCTCATTCTAGTATCTTGGATTTTCATCTTGAGTTTTGCTAGTCTTTAGCTAGTCTTTCTCTTGTATCTTCTACTTGATCTCTAGCATATATTTTGCAGCTTATGGTGCCATCGTATTGCTGATATACATTGTTACTAATAGCTTATATGAGGGACAAAAAACTTAACTTGCTTGTCCAATTGATTATATTGCAATATATGTTTGTTTTTCTTGTGTCTCGGGCAGATATTCCGCCATTTGCAGGTTACTCGACATACTTGACAACCCTTGGACCTTCTCAGGACTTCATTCCAAGACCTTCATACCATTTATATTTTACCTCTATGGAATTTATTTCCATCTTCATCTCATTCCCCCCAGGGTCACCAGGATTCCCCCCTTGAGGTGACTACCTCACTTCTAAAGTGACGAGGACACCTGCCTAAGGTGACAGTGGGTAGGTGACCTCTTAGTTGTCGCCATTTAGTGGTTGGGTTGGGCTTTTCCCAACCTACAACTTGTGTAATAACAATGATAACATTTTCTTTAAAAATGTTGAAACACAATCTCTCATAGATAACACATACATAGTCTCTCATAGCCCCACTACTCAGCCTAATCTAAATGCATTCTTAGTGTCCTTTACGTAACTTTGAATGCCTTATATATGTACTTTTCTTCTATTATTATTTTCATATATTCATATAAATAACATTATCCCCCCAAAAATATCTTCTTCTTCCTCAAGGTCTTTGTTACAAGAAGTAATATCGCCCTTCCTATTTTTCCTTCTGGAAAATCTTTGTACAAGCTATCATGCCCTTCACCTTATTCTTCCTTGTGAAAAATCTTTGTACAAGCTATCATGCCCATCACCTTAGCAATATTCTTGTTTGTTATTGCTAAAGTAACTAGTTGCTAGTTGTAAGCCTTTATATTAGTATTACTCCTATAAATAGGGGTCGGTTCTCAAATCAAATCTATCCTTAACCTTAATTGAGGCTAAATGGGCATTAACTTTCACATGTATACTTACTCTTAAAATTTGATAACCACATGACATAAACATCAAATTCTTGATGTGAAATGTAACCCATTATATGAGTTTATAATGAATTATTGGCACACCCTTACAGATGCACAAATTATGATGACATTTGGAGAAATACAAATCTCTTAATTAACATTTTATAAATTACCATAAGTCCACTTCATCACACTTTCTTTGACCACACATGAATTTTTAAGGATATATTACCCACACATGAGTTTTTAAGGATATGTTATTGAAACTACTAAATCATCTAGTACCATTGATGTACCTTTTAATCCCAATACATCAACATACTTGAATACTAGTTTTAAAAAACTGTCCATATATACATAAGCATAACATGTGTCAAGTGGTTTATAATTTACCATTTTCTAAACTCATCGTACCTTTAAATTTATATATTTCCATGCTTTGTAAGCCATTTTTTCCATCAATCTTAAAGTTTGATCTTTCCCATTCGTGTCTTGGTCAACGTAGTGCTTAAAGGATCCCATTAAGCTATTGTTTCCCAGACAGATTTAACTTTACCATATTCTAGTGTTATCTTTTTTCTATTTTTTAATATAAACTTCCAATTTTTTTATTATCGCTACCCAATTTTCACAAATTCATGACTTGCAGCTTCACTGCTATTTATTTATCTTGTTTATATCAAATTACAATCACTATATAATAATTATCTTGTTTATATTAAATTACAATCACTAGAATATATAAAGGAAGAAGAATAACCAATATTCAACAATAAGTTTTGTAACAACATTATTGTATGCCCATGTATTATATACACTATTAAATGCAGCATGTTATTACTTTTAGAGTATTCCTATCTTTTTTTAATGATTTTATTGTTTTTAGAGTCCTATCTTTATAAGCAAGTCTTTAAGTCTTTGAAATAGTGAGTAAAATTATGTATAATATGATTACAATCATTCATTTAAAATAAAATCTTTATAATATTTCAAATTTTTATTAATAATTTTATTCTTAATAAGAAGATTTTATAGTTATGAGATATGAGCTTAAACAAGTTTCATTAATTTTTAGTATTAAACAGTATGATGATTAATATTATTTGAGATCAAAATTAATCCATGCAAATATTTAAAATATTATTGTTTTTAATTTTAATATCGAATAATCTAATGATAATAATGATTAATATCAATTAAAACTAAAATTAATCCTATCAAATCCATGCAAATATTTAAAATACTTAAATAGATAGTTTTATTATGTAAAGGAACGAAGAGTTATAACTACATGTATGCATTTAAATATTTTTAGAAATAAAATTGTTATATATTATTAATATATATTTAAATAATGTATATAATATCAACTAAACTAATATTATAGATATATGATTTAATACCACTAAGCTAAGATTATAATTTATTATTATTATTACTAAATTAAATTAATAATTCATTTTCCATACATTTGATTAAAAACATATAAGTATAGTAAGATTTTAAAGCAATATTCTCTTTAATACATATTAAATATAACTAAACTAAAAACAACTTAAAATTTCAACTCATTCATATCCATAATCATGATGTAGTGAATTTCTTTATTTACACACACTCAAATTTTGGTGTAATTGAGTAGAAACTCAGGCTTTTGAACCTTCAACTATGTAGAGAATCCCTCCACCCCATAAAAGGGTTATTTTTTGGAGGGAATCACTCAATGCATGGCTCTCTTCCACACTATAAACATAACAACTGCTCTCTCAAATCCAATCCCTACTCCCATTCCCAATGTTATTAATGGCATCCTTTCATCCACACGACTTAATGATCCCACTTTAACATTACTAGTCCTACTAGTATTACTATCACCTTCTCACATTGGTCTCATATTTTCATAAAATAAATATAAAGGACATCTCGTAAGCATTTATTCTTTTGAAATGATGTTATAGCAAATTTTTCCTCACTCCATGCATCTTTCTTTGATGGCCTTCCATTTCCCTCTACAGACTCCATTTCCCCTTTTTGTTCACTCCAGAGCTAAAAATACATATTTTCGTCCATATACACGACCTACAGTTAGACAACTCACGTATACGCAGTTTGGTCCACTACAACCCGCGTACATCAGGTTTGGTGCTCCAAAATTAAAAAATATGTCAGGTTTCCATGCCATGTCACGTGATCCATGATCCTTGAATTTCCATACACTGGAGATGCTCCGATTCGACCCTTCAATTCCATTTGGAGGCTATAAATTGAGCCATATCCAAGCCTTGAAGAGAATTCAACATTGAGAGCAAAGACACTCTGGATAAATTTCACTTCATATTGAGTCTGCATCCCTTTGTCCTTGAAAGTCTGAACTTCTTGTGTTCATCCCCAAAGCTCTTCCTATCTTGAGAAGGAGAACTTCATTGAATCCTACTTGTGTGCTTGCCTTTGTGGAGGATTGAAGTGGCGGAGGCCCGATTGGAGGGACTTAGTTTCTCAGTTTCGATATGTGTCGTTACAAAAGTTTGTCACCTATGTACTTCTGTTGATTACATTAATAGAAATACTCTTTTCTCGTCCAATTGATATCTTGCAAATATTCGTATTTCTTTCCATGGATGCATTTGTTATGCATGTTAATGGATTATGCTAATTACTATGATAACATTATATATCATTACCACATGCTTGTGTATCTTGGTTGTTGAGGACAAGTTGCAGGTATAACACTCTGGGTTGTGTGGTCAACGATCGTATTCTTCGGATGTCTAGACAAGGTAGGATTCTAGCCTTTTCTTGTTAGCATTTTCATTTATATAGCATACATGAGATTATAGTTGATTTCTAGGTGTTGTTCCATCTGTTGTGGTTTTCCCCTAGCCATAGAGAGGTTTTTTTCGTAACAAATGAAGCTACACTAGGAATATAAAATTGTGTTAATCTCGGGATTGGATCACATACATAGTTAGATGAAACATTTAGAAACCCCAACTCATGTTATGTATGGATCTCTTAAGGGGTCCATCCACTCAAATTATTTTTACCTAAGTGC
>ML778376.1:2613195-2634324 GCA_009831015.1 Picea engelmannii | reverse complement strand
AAGCTACACTAGGAATATAAAATTGTGTTAATCTCGGGATTGGATCACATACATAGTTAGATGAAACATTTAGAAACCCCAACTCATGTTATGTATGGATCTCTTAAGGGGTCCATCCACTCAAATTATTTTTACCTAAGTGCAACTCCTCCAAAACATATATGTTACTAAGGGATGTAGGGACCAACTCTTCCAATTATTTCCCAAATAATTGAGAAATTGCAAGTTACTTAGAATTCCCATGCTCACAAATATTTCTTTCATAAATCATGTATCATGTTTGCAACCAACAAATATGAAAAATTATTCTAAAGACCTTTCAAGTCAATTTAGAGATATTGATATTTCATTTCTATTCTTAGTAGCAAAGATCCATTAATTCTAAATCCCTCAAGCCTCTCAAGATTAGGGAGTATTCTTCCATTGAATTTGTTATTATAATGTATGGGTTTTCCACTTTAGTAATCACATACACCTATCCACTTGGACATACCATGATGCAACCCACTTTTGTAATTTTTTCATGGATGTCTCACCTGCTAATGACTTTGACACATCTCATTCATTATACAAAGTATTTTCTATGTTGGACCACTATCCCTTCAGTCACCTTGCCTTAGTATAGATGTGCAACCTCCTTGGGATATATACTGCTTAGGTAGGGCATTAATCCCCAAGGTCTTGGACCATTACATTACTATTATTAATAATTATTGTTTTCATTATTGGTAGTCTCAATATTTGTAATTTTACCCTCTGTCTCTTGTATGTACCAAGGAGATCTAGTTTTAGGGATCATCAAGAGTTGTTTGTAAAAATAAGGTGTTAAGGAGGTCACCCCCTTAAACTGGATTTTTTTTTTTTCATTCTCAAGACATGACATTACTTATTCTTTCTATTTGTATTATATTTGGGTTAATTGGATCATAATAGATCTATAAATTATCGTATATATTCCATTGAAACAATTTGTCAAAAAAAATCTTATAATATTCTAAAATCTTAGATTTATGCAGTTTATTTCCTTAGATTCTAGATTTATTATCTCTATTTTATGGCTTAAATTTAAGAAATAACTAAAATATAAAAATGAAAGAACAAGAAAAAAATACACGCCATCCACATAAATGAACACACGATTTGACCTGGGAATCCCAATACAGGAGAAAACCCATCTAGAAGGTGAGGCCTATGCTCTGATCTCTTTGCTTTAGTTATAATAATGCACATAAAAGGGAATGGAAACTCACTACTGAGTTACGTTTTAGCACTGTGGCTTGAGAAATTGCTACATAATCCTCCTCCTTCCTTTGTCATGCTTACAAAATACAACTCTTAGATTTTTTTCTTAGCTATGGAACAAGATACATTGCAAAATAATGGGACACCTTCTCCTCCTAGCGACCCTATATTTAACATAGCTTGATAGCCATTTAGGGGTAGGGTTTTGACTTCCTAAACCCTTAATTGTGATAAGGTTTTGGACCTTCTAGAATCTTCTTGGAAGTCCACGCATGGCTAGCCCCATATGCATGAGTAATAGGGGCTAACTTGGAATCCTCTCATACCATGGTGGTCAACATGATAGGTCAACTTGCGGGAGGCGTAACATTTGCATATGCGCTCAAATTGATGCGACTTTTGTGCCATTGGAAAGGTCTTTGAGTATAGATCAACATTAAGGGATATTGACTAAAATTGAGAAAGTACAACAAAGTATACAAAGTAGACATCCTCTAATATATCGTGCTACATATTCTTGCATTCTAGGCTAGTACACATACCCATGTAAGTTGGAAACTATCTTCCCGACACCAAAATGTCCTGGATCCTTGGAGGTGTGAGCCTCTTTGATAAGTTCCATTCATTCACCTTTAGGGACATAGAGCTTGTCAAGCTTGTAGAGTAACCCATTCTAGAAATGATAGTTAGCCTTGTCGTCACCTTCTTCTATATGAATTTGGCCCTTGTAATTGTTGAAACACCTCCTTGATGTCCTCATCTTTTGTGTATGCCTCTCTGTCTGCATCATGGGTAAAAGGCTCCATGTGCATCAAAGTTACCAAAGCAGTAATCTTGGATGTGGGTGGCCCTTAAATCATGTCTGCCAACTTTTTTGTGCTTCCCTTCTTGTACTTGATGACTAGATGAAATTTTTGTAAAAACCCCATCCACTTGTAATGTTTGGTTTGTTGTAGCTTAATCTGGGCCTAAAAATACTACAACAATTGGTGATCTGTGTGTATGATGGCATCCTTTCCAATTAGATAGTGCTTCCACTTCTTGATGTCTTGAACCAAGGCATGGGGTTCCTTGTCATAGGCAGGGTAGTTGAGAACTGCCCCATGAATATTTCAGAATGATAGCATACATTCCTTCCTCCTTGCATCAAAACTACTCCCATGGCATACCCACTTCAAAAGGATTTTGCAAGTTTGGTAATCCGAGAACTGGTGCTTAACTGATATTTCTTTTCATCTCATCAAAATCCTTCTACTGATTCTTCCCCCACTGGAAACTCTTACCACTTGTTTTTATGGTGTGGATTGGTGCAACTACTGCTGAAAATGAAGCTATGAACTTTCACAAGTAATGTTTTGCCCCAAAAAATCTCCTAACTTTAGTGATATTTGTAGGAACTAGCCATTTCATGATGGCCTCCCTCTTTTTAGGATCTAATGTGAGTTCCCCTCCACCGACCACATACACCAAATACACCAATGATTGTTGATCAATCTCACTTTTCTTGAGGTTATCCAATAGTCGATGCTTCTCCCGAGTCTATAACACATGCATGAGATGTGAGATGTGTTCCTTCCAGGTAGCACTATAAACCAATATTTGATCCAAATATACCATAACAAATGAATATAGATACGGGTATAATACATCATTCATCAGTCTCATAAATGTAGCTGGTGAATTACATAGACCAAATGGCATGAGAAACCATTCATACAAACCATGTCTCATCTTGAAGGAAGTCTTCTAGGTGTCTTCTTCCTTGATGCATACTTGGTCGTATCCCGATTTGAGATCCAACTTGGTGAAATATTTTACGTGCTAAAACCACAGGGGCTTCACTTTGTCAAATAATATCTTACCATGTTCATTCATAAAGGGGATTTTAAAATTGTGAAAAACAGAGTCAATATATTGTAGGTATTGGGGGGGGGGGATGTGGGGTAAGAGGGGATTTATAGGTATTGGGGGGTAAAAAAACATGTATCTGGTACAAATAGGGGATATCTAGTAAAAATAGTGGTTTTAAAATTGGAAAGATGTATTAGAAGGGGGGTTCAACAAAAGGATTTTGGGAAGTATTTATCAATATTTAGTGAAATTAGAGGTATTCTTTACTATCCCATGAACACACATGCTATGTCACGGGTTCACTAAGTGGAGACCCCATGACTGCAAATGGTCTAACAAATCATTGATCTTGGGTAGAGGTTATTGATTCTTGAGTGTAATATCATTCAATGCTTTGCCAAGTCCCATCCTTGTTAGGTACTATAATGACAGGTGACCCACAAGGTGAGGTGATTGGTTGAATGACACCCTACTCCAACATCTACTGCAACTACTTCTTCACTTCATTTTATTCCAGATCAAATTATATATACAACCCAATACTCAACAATGGGGAGTTTGGAAATAACTATATTCCATGCTCCACCTACCTCTTGGGTGGTAGCCTTTTAGGATCTTGGAACACTCCTCTGTATTCTTATAGCAACTCCTCCAAGGGATGTTTCCTCTCTTTAGTACACCCCTCTTGGGATGCATTTAATCTTATCTGTTGGATAGTTAGTTGTCATTGATGTCAATCCTTTCAAAAGTTGAGAAGCCCCAAAGGTGTGGCTATGAAGCTCGAAGTTGTTTGAAGAAAAAAAGGATGAAGGAAAATGAAAATGCATGTAACACACTCTTAAATAGATAATCCTTTCCATGTCATTTACAACAGTAGGTGGTACACCATGTAATTCCTCACGGTTGAGGAGTTATGAGGTCATGAAGTTGGAAGCCCTGAAGAATGGTTAAGAATCCCCTAAACAGTTGCAACAAGAAGTTATAAGTCATTAACTAAGGGTAAACCAATTATAACAAGGAGACCTAAAGTTAAGGAAATAAGTTACTTAGAAAAAGTATAAATACACTTCAAGAAGCCTCTCATAAGCACACTCACATACACAACTTTATTGAATATATTCTATGTGAGTACACTTGATCTAATTAGCAAATTTGAACTGACAAATCTGAGGCAGAGAAGGAAGTGTGAAGGTGAAAGTTTCAGGATTGCAGGTGTGCAAGGGATTTTATGTAAAACCCTAATTTGACTAACCCCCATGGATCATACCTAGGGTGTCCCACGAGGCACCCTCCCAGGTTTATTAGTTCCTATCACGCGAGGAACCACGTGACACTCGTCTTGGTCCCACGAGGCTAAGGTAGATCTGAGGGAGAATTCTTGTAATAGGTTGTTGATGCCCAGGAAGGTATGGTCTGAGATGTGATGCAACCAGGTTCTACAGAATGTAAAGGTATGTTATTCTATGTGTTTTGAGGCTTGCATATTTGAAATTTTGGGACATGCTTGAGGCATGTCTTTGTGATTTTTGGTATATGCCTTGAGGCACATATTGGATACTTGGAATATGGCTTGCTGTATGGTATATACTTGAGGCATACCTTGGATGCATTGGAATATATCTTTCGCACATGCTTTATGGATTATGGTTGAGGCATATCATGAGTGATATGGAACATGTTTGAGGTACATCTCTTGGTACATGTTTTATGAACGTTGGCACATGCTTGAGACACATTGTTCGAGGTATATATCTTGGTACATAGTTTGTATGCATATCTTGGTGATGTTATGGCACATGCTTAGTGATGTTAGTACATATTGAAACACACCATGGTGATTTTATGGTTCATGGTTTGATAAATATTTGGCACATGACTGAAGGAATATTTTTGGTGATGTTGGGAATATGTTTGAGAGATGATCTTGGCTTATGATCTATGTGAGAAGATCTGACAATGTCAGGGACATGTTGGATGACAAGTTGATTTCCAATGACAGGTTGATGGTATATCAATGACGTATTGATCATTGATAGATTGACAATGAGAGGTTGATGATGGTATATCGGTTATAGAATGACAGTGACAGGTTGATGATGGTATATTAGTGACAATGACATTAATAGGTTGATGTATCGGTGGAAATATAAGTGGTAGTGACATGTTGAGTCTACACTTATATTTCAAGGCGGCAAGCCATGGCAATGAAAGGGGGTTGTAGCCTCCTTTTGGTTGGTGCTGGATAACACATGGAGTTGGAGCTTCCTTCAGGTTGGAGCCTATAAATTAGGGGGTCGTAGCCTCCTTCTGGTTGGAGACAAAGAACATAGTGAGTTGGAGCTTCCTTCATGTTGGAGCCTGTAAACTAAGGGTTTGGATCCTCCTTCCAGTTGTAGTTGGAGAATTTAGGGAGTTGTAGCTTCCTTCAGGTTGGAGCCTATAAATAGAGGGTTGGAGCCTCCTTCTAGTTGGTGCTAGAGACTTTGGAATTTGGTGCTTCTTATGAATGTAATCTTTGATATATAAGAAAGCATTCCATTGTTTTCTCCCATTTGGTTTTCCATGTAAAATACTGGTGTACTGTATATGATGTGATGTGTTGTTTATGATTACATGTTTATGTTAAATGAAATCATAAGTGAATGGAATCATTGATAAGTTAATGTTATGATTGAAAGTACAAATTTCTCAATACTGATTCACCCCTCTCTCAGTATTCCAAAATTGTCGACTCATCACCAGACTGATTTTCTCTTAAAAAAGTATAACATATTTCTTACTATAATTAATCAACTTCTTGTCTTGGTTGTCACTTACCAAGAGATATTTGACTTACCTTTATGCACGTTGATGATCTAGGACTTCCCATCCTTGATTAGTTGGTATTGGTTGTCTCTATGCATGAAGATTGCATCCCTTATATACATGTAGGGGCTTCCAAAAAGTACTCCAAATACGTCAAGAGGTTATTGGAAAGTTGGTTTAGACAATCGGTTTTCACTGATGTCAACACTTAGAGATTGGTATCAACCCTTTGGAGAAGTCAGGAATCCCTAGAGACATGGTTTATATTGATGGTAAGTTAGTTGTCATTGATGTAGTGGTTGATGTCAATATATGTGTTGGGTGCATTTGATGAAGTCTACATGAATCCCTAGAGGTGTGGTTATGGTACCCGAAGTTGGTTGAGGAATATGGACATGAAGGATAGTGTAAATGTAGGTAAGACATTCATAGATGGATAGTCCTTGTCATTTTGTTTTTGGTGATAGGTGGTACTCCACGTGGTTCATCACGATTAGGGAGATATGGCCTTGTGAAGTAAGAAGCCTCGAATAATGGTCAAGAATCCCCTAGTTGGTTACAAGTCATTATTGAAAGGGTAAAGTGGTTGTGACAAGAAAGTGCTAGAATCCCTAATATTAAGAAAACAAGTTACTATGAAAAATTATATAAACACCTCAAGGAGTCTCTCATAAGTACACACACACACACACACTTACATTGAATATCTATCTTGTGAGAATGTTTTGGTCTAGTATTTTGGTTTATTGGTGAATCTGATGACAAGTCTGAGGCAACAAAGGAAGTGCGTGGAAAGAGTGAAAGTGTTATGGTATAGGTGGTACACCTCATGGTTCATCCTGGTTAGGGAGATATGGCCTTCTGAAGTAAGAAGCCCCGAAGAATGGTCAAGAAGTCCCTAGTTGGTTACAAGTCATTATTGAAAGGGTAAAGTGGTTGTGACAAGAAAGTACTAGAATCCCTAAGATTAAGGAAATAGGTTACTATGAAAAAGTATATAAACACCTCAAGGAGTCTCTCATAAGTACATACACACTTACATTGAATATATATCTTGTGAGAATGTTATGGTATAGTATTTTGGTTTATTGGAGAATCTGACGGAAAGTTTGAGGCATCGGAGGAAGTGTGAGAAAAGAGTGAAAGTTTTAGCGTCGCGTAAGGCACCCCTGCAGGTTGCCTAAGGAATGTCATGCGAGTCCCCACGCGACAGGTAGTCTTTGTCCCACAAGGACAAGACAAATTTAGGGGAAATGTTGGTACCAAGCTACTGAAGGTTGACAGTGTTACATGTCAGTATTACAGAACAACATGTCAGCTACATGTTACATGTATGATTATGTGATTGTATCCTATGCTTGGTGATGGTATGGTACATGCTTGAGAGGCATGTATTGTTGATGCATGGTACATCTTGTATTGGTATGGTACATTGATTAGTAGTGCATCTTGGATGTTTTGGTATATTGGTATCTGGTTTGGTTACGTGGTAATGATGCTATATTCTTGAGTCTTATTCTTGGTATACTCTTGAAGCATTGGCACATGGTGTATGATTGTCATTGATATTGATACATTGTTGAGGAATACACTTTATATATGAAAACACATGTATGAGATACATCTCTTGGTGATGTTGGTACTTGGTTGAGGGACACCATTGATATTACTTTCTTGGTATATCCTATGGTATATGGTGTATGGGATGATCGAGTGATATGGTACATATGTTTATGTACATTGTTGATGTACATGGTTGATACATGGTATGGTATAGGAATAATACTTGGTATAATGTTGATGTACATGGTTGATGGTTGAGGCATATGGTACAGGTTATGGTGCATAGTTGATGCACAGTTTGGTACAGGTATTGGTGCATGGTTGATGCACTTTTTGTGGTACAAGTTGTGGTACACAATTGATGCTTGGTATGGTACATGTTGATGGTTTGGTACATTCTTTGGTACATGGTTGAGACACATACCTTGTGATGGTATGTTGGTGATATTGGTACATGCTTAGTAGAGGCATGTGTTGGTGATGTTGGACATCTAGTTGAGAGGTTTCCTCAGTATATGATCCATGTGAGAGGATTTGGTTGAGTATCGGTGACAGTGATAGGTTGGACAGGTTGATGTGACAGGTTAGTCAATGCCAGGTTGATACAGTGATAGCTTGACAATAATAGTTTGGACACAATGACAGGTTGATAAGTTATAGGTTGATGTGATAGAGGAAGTGACAGTGGAAGTGATTGTGGTTGTAAAAGTAAGCCTATAATTATATTTCAGGGTGGAAAGATAGGGCAAGGAAAGGGGGTTGTATCCTCCTTCCAGTTGGTGCCAGAGAACACAGGGAGTTGGAGCTTCCTTTAGGTTGGATCCTGAGAATCAGGGGGTTATAGCTTCCTTTAGGTTGGTGCCTGTAAATCATGAGGTTGGTGCCTCCTTCCAGTTGGTGCTTCCTATGAATGTATTCTTGATATATATAAGAAATAATTCCTTGGTTTTATCCTATTTGGGTTTCCATGTAAATTCTGGTGTAGTGTGTACTTGAAGTGATTTTGTTGATGTGATGTTGTTTATGTTTACATACTCATGATATATTGATGATATATTGATGACATACTACTGATAAAATTGACATATATATATTGTGGTTAAAAGTGGAAAAAGTGCTCATACTGATTCACCCCCTCTCTCAGTATTCCAACAATTAATATCAGAGCATGCTCCTTCAGGAAAAAATTTAACCATTGGAAGGTAGATAATGGAGATAAAAAATAATACATACAAAGATAATGAAATACCATGGTTTGATGGTCAGTTTGGTCAAAACTATGAGATGTGGAATATCAGGATGAAAACATTTTTACATGCACACGGATATGATGTTTGGTAATCAGTTGTTACATGATACACCACTAAAAATAAACCTCCAAACTCTGCAACCAAGAAAGAATTGAAAAGAAACAACAAAAAGTGACAGACTTCATCTTGGAAGGGTTACATGTGTTAGAAACATTTCTTGTCCAAGGCACAAGAGTATTCAGATCTGCAAGTTGCATGAGAAGCGCTCGAGCGCAACGCGGAAAAATCTCATTTCAGGTTTTCAAGCAAGTAGGCAGGCAAGGTTATATCGTCGATGGTCCAGATTCATCCATACGAGCAGATCGGTGGTCGGCGGGAAATCACGGATAGTAGAGTTATGTTGAAATTAGCGCAAATAGATCATGCCCATATTATATGCAGGGAAGGATAGCAACCATCCATCCAAATCATGCGTGGCGTGAGATCTAGTCATGTCGGCTTTTCAACAGTCGCGAGTTCGAAGGGTGAGAGTTCCATATCATTCTGCATCGCGAAACCCTGAACCCTGAAGCGTCGAAAGTGCCCAGAGTCGGACCCACGGTATCACAAAGCAATATCAACCATCCATCCACAGGAGACACCTGGCGCACGATTAGGTCCCTCGCCATTTCACCCATCGCGATTTCAAGGTGCAAAGAGAAGCTCCATCATTTTTCGATGCGCGAGGTGCCGAGAGTGTCCAGAACCCGGGCCCAAAGTATCGCCGAGTGAGTTCAAGACCGTCAGATCTAGAGGGACGCTTGGTACCAGATTAAGCTGTCTCGGCGTTTCGCTCATTGCGATTTCAAGAAATAGGGATCAGCCCCTTCCTATTCGCGAACGCTGAAAGTGCCTTGGGAATAAGCACATGGTCACAGCCCGTGGTCACTTGGGAA
Organism: Picea engelmannii; assembly: GCA_009831015.1. Lineage (NCBI taxonomy): Eukaryota > Viridiplantae > Streptophyta > Pinopsida > Pinales > Pinaceae > Picea > Picea engelmannii. Next base: position 2,624,678 of record ML778376.1, on the reverse strand, counting down.
AGAGAAGAGCTATGAGAAAGGGGCCAAAGACGTCGGGTCTAGTCGTCGAAAGGTTCATCGCAATCCCCAGGTTCCATCTGATACAACTTCAACTCTGGTTTTCGATTGGAGTAAATGAAGGTGAGAAGGGGTAGTTGAAACCTCTCCTCATGCATTAAGTGTAAGATATGGAGGGTTTGGTGAGCGGTCCGCTCGAGAGGGTCCTGTGTACCCATTTTTCCAGAGAAGCCATGCCGAGTTCTCAACTAGCCAGAGGAGGTTTGCACATGCTAGCTCGGCACTTAATAGCTCAACTACTCCCCTTGCAGGAGCCACGCGCAGTTAAGGTGGCGTCTGACAAAGAATACCTGTCCGAATTTGGCTGAAGGGACACTAAGCCCTGGATGACTGAGCATGCCGACGTTAGGTGATTTTCTCAGAGTATATAAACTCAGTCTCTATATTTTGTAAGGCATCGATGGTTGAGCAAGGCTCCTGATTGTAAGGTTTTGATGAAGCGTTGGTCACTTTGGTTTATGTATAAGGCATTTGAGACTTCTTACTTTATGGATGTCAGCTTCTTTTCCATCTCTTTGTTTACTGTGTTAGAACAACTCAGAATTGGAGGATCCAGTCAAGTTGTAGCTATTATAGGATGATGTAGGTTGGATCACTGTAACAACTACGTTGTTTCTAATCAGTTCTTGTGAATTTCTTAACGCTGAATGACCTGGAATCGAAGGATTCAGTCGAGTCACCCCTTCAGCTCCTTGAAGCTCCGGACCAAGAGGATCTTGGCTTTTGAGTTTTTCATCCTCAAGCTTCCGAAGGCATGTCGCCCGAGGCAGTCTTGCTCGCCCCTCTCATAAGTCTTCCATCTATCACCCTTTAATCCTTTTACTGACGAAAGTTGGATTAAGACCTCCCTTGCTTTTTACATACCATGCCCGATTTCCCGAGTTAAAGCTATATCTTCTTGAGTCTTTACCCACTCAATCACCCCATTAAACAAATCAAGACATGAAACTGATGGGCATTGGGCTCTGCTCCTGCAAGCAATCCAGGAGTGACTTCTGATGCTAACATTTCTAGCACCGTTGCCGGGGACGAAGTTGGAAATTTTCCCCAAGATTGAACGACATTGAGCCTCTGATTCTGAAGGTGCATCGGGTATCAGAGCCTTTGAAGATTTCTACTGTGCACCTGGCGAATCCATTATGACGACTCCATTGTGACGAACCTACCATGGTAATTGTGGCTTTCAGAGGCAGACACATGCGGTCTCATCCACAACTGCCTCTAGCTACACCTGAAACTGATTCGGAGGTGGTTTTCAGGAAAGGAAAGGCCTCTGAAGAAGAAGCTTCCACTGCCGAACCAGGTAATCCGCCATTTCCTTCTATAAGAACTCCATTTTCTCCTCCTCAGTTTCTTAATAGACCTCTTTCAGAGGTTTCCCGTTTCCTGGACTTCGGGAGTGTTCTTGCTGAGTTTTCCCCTCCTGGTCTGGCATTGGAGGGAGAAGTCCTTGTCACTCCCTTCTCCTCTGAAGCTATACTTTGGCGTAGACCCAGGACTGCTGAAGACTTCACCACTCCTGCACAAAGAGGAGTGTCTACTGACTTGAGCCCGTTAGCCTTCTCCTTAAATCCCCTTTTGTTTCCCATCCCACTCCGGGACTCATTCCCAGTAGCCCCTTCGCAAGCTCCTTCTCCTCCAAGTTCTCCTCCACCCAATATTCCTATGGCTAGTGCTAATCCCCCTCTAAATAGAATGGATGCCATAGTCGCTTCCAGATATGCTCCCTTAATCCTACCCCATCCTATGAATCCTCTCCCAGCTGGAGATTACTTGAAGTATATGCCCAAGTTCACTGGAGAAGGGGACATAACCATGGAAGAGCACTTGGCTGCCTTCTACAGTTATGCAGACAACCTGAACATTGAAAATGAAGATGTCTGGATGAGGGTCTTCGTCCAGAGCCTGGATGGCGAGGTGAGGAAATGGTTTAGAGGATTGGTCCCCAGATCTATTGCTGGGATCGAAGCCCTGGATAGTGCTTTCATGAGGCAGTGGGGTGACAAGAAGGATTTCATGTATTACATCACAGAGTTCGGGTCTTTGAAGAATATGGAAGGGGAATCTGTCTCTGATTTCTCCAAAAGATTCAATAAGAGGTATAATAAAATCCTTGTCAAAATAAATCCTTCATAAGCCTCAACCAAGATTTCTTATGCTAGTGCGTTTGGCCCCGATTTCTCTCTATTACTAAGAGAAAGAAGAGCCACCTCCTTAGCTCAAATGAAAGATGTGGCCATAGAAGTGGAATCCAATGTATTAGCAGCTGATAGACTGAGAAACAAGGTCAACGCAGACAAAAGAAAGGGAAGGTCGGAAGCCTCGACTTTTGGCCCGTCGGTGCCCCACCCTCAAGTGGATGAACTGACCAAGATGGTGAAGTCTCTGTCTGCAGAGATGGAAAGAATGAAGGTGGAGGGGAGGCAAGAATACAAGGGCCCCCAAAACACCAAAAACAAAGGAGGTTTCAGGAGGCCCAACAATATTAATTCCTCGACTGTGCATAGAGAGAGGGGAAGAGATAGAGAAGACCAGAAAATTCAGGCCCCTTTCCAAAACAATTTTATGACCGAAGAAGAAGAAAGGGGAACAGATGAGATGGATCCTGAAATCCATTGCTTCGGAGACACTCCTCCTTTTCCTCATCTCACTCAATCAGCATATGAGGAGTCTCTCATGGACAGTCAGCTAAATGAACTGAGCAAGGGAGACAAGGCTAATGGTAGCCAAGGCAGGTATGATCTGAGATCGAAGAAAAGGACAATGGCACCTGATGATATTTAGCCATCCGCTAGAAAAGAGAAGCCTTCTAATGAGGTGACGGACAGTCATAGAGGTAAGAAGCCCCAACCCCTCTCTCCCATAGTCCAGAGTCATGTTCCCGAAATAAGAGAAATCCCGAATCTTACATCTTCTTTTAATTTCGAGCATGAAATTCAAAAGATCAGAATCCCTGTACCCCTGACCAAGTTGATTAAACATGAAGGGTTCAAGAAATGCTTCTCTGATTTCTTACAGTCTAAGGTCTCATGCCTTCCCACAGACTCCATCAATTTGCAAGATGAAAAGCCTGCAGTTATTCTAGGTCCTATGGTAGAAGACAGGAATGAATCATCCTCTCCCTTCTACACTTCCTTGAACATACATGACAAGGTACTGCACAACTTCTTGATGGATTCGGGGGCTTCTCACAACCTTATGCCCAAAACTGTCATGGAAGAGTTAGGGCTGGAAGTCACCCGAGCCTATCATGACCTCTATTCCTTTGAATCCAGAAAAGTTCAGTGTCTTGGAGTTATCAAAGACCTGGTCGTGACCTTGTTTCAACTGCCCATGAAAAGTGTGGTCATGGATATTGTAGTGGCCGATGTCCCCCCCAAGTTCGGTATGTTGTTATCAAGATCTTAGATAAAAAGACTGGGGGGAACCTTGCAGATGGACCTCACATATGCTACTATCCCAGTGTTTGGAGGAGAGCATAGAAGACTATACAGGGAAGCCCAACTGGCCTATATAATAAGTGATGAGGCCAATCCTGCCAACCATCCTATTTTTGCCTTAGACACTGATTTAGGTTCTAGTTTACTACAACTCATCCATGCTCCCGAGCCTCCTCTTAATCTTAGAAAGTCTCCCACCACTTCCCATGAATTTCTTCCCTCCATCACCCCCGTCTGGAAAATTTTCTTTGATGGAGCCTGTTCTAGGGAAGGCGCTGGAGCTGGGGTGTTTTTTGTGTCACTTGCTCAGGAAACCATGTCTCTGTCATACAAACTAGAATTTGAAGCTACCAACAATGTGGCAGAGTATGAAGCTCTTGTCCTAGGATTAAGAGCCGCAAAGGAAATGGGACTTCAAGAAGTAGCAGTGTTCGGGGATGTAGAGTTGGTGGTCCAGTAGATCAGAAACGCTTATCAAGCAAAGCATCCTCGACTCAGAAGCTACAAAAATGAGGTGTGGGACCTAGTTGACAGTTCTTCTTGGAATTCAACATTTCTTTTGTCCCAAGAGAGAGGAACACAGCGGCAGACTCCTTGGCTGCATCAGCAAGCAATTTCAAAATACCCTTGCCGCCCAAGTTCAGACATGATGTAGAGGTAAAATACAGGCCCTCCATACCTGACAACATCAAACATTGGAAGGTATTTGAGGACGATCTCAAGATCAAGAAATTTTTGGAGACTGTCGAAGAATTTTAAGAAATGCATATCGACCAAGATTCCGTCTCTGAAGAAGGGCTTGATGGGGGTAAGTTTATGAGTAAAATAGCAGAGCGTAACATTGTGCAGCTCCCCAACAACCATATTCCAAGGGGACTGGTTCCTTTGGAAAGGATTTTTGATAGAAATGATGTGTCATTAAAAGGGGAAATCTCAGAGGATGACGCTGGTACTATTCAGTGCAACATTGGCACCAAGAGTGAGCCCAAGTTTGTCAAATTGTCAAGAAGTTGTTGGCAGCCAATTCACATATTTCCACTGTCTTATAAGTTGCCTACACCATTGTTTTGCAAACCTTAATTTTTCGTCGCAATTCTCAAATGAAACGACACTTTTATTTTTGCGTTATTTGCACACTTGCCTTCGTTTTCACGACTGTAAGCGTGAAAACTTGGTCTTTCGAAGTCGCATTAAAATCATTATTTAATTGTCGTTATCATTCTTGTCGATATGCCTATTGCACTTACATTTTACTTATCATTATACAGTTGGCAAGACCTTTTGATCTGTACTCATTTGAAATTATTGGATTGATTGTGTGATTTTGTTTCATTGAGTTTGTGATACATTGGGGATTGTGTTTACATGTTATTTGATCAATCCACTTAGCACATTGGTATACATAAAACGCATTGGCACATTGGTTAAACTCTTGGTATGAATTGTTCTATACAACGCATGTCACATAGTCAAAACATTGGTATTGATTTCGATTTATTTTTTTGGTTTTGAGACTATAACTATTGCTTGCGCGAATGGTTTATCCACTAACCAAAGGTTTTTATTGATTGAAATGGCATAATTGTAACACTTATGCATTGTGATTTGAATAGTTGAAAGTTCCAACAGTTGTACCATTGGTAATGACTATTCTGCATGGCTAGTAAATAACTCCACCACCATCGCATGATGTCATTAATTCCTCCCCTTATCACTGTTTCGCCTCTGCTAGTATCGATAATCCTTCGAGCGTTCTGCTCCTGTGTGTGCTGCGTTCAAACCCTGGCTCATTCACATCACTTACCGTGAACCCTGTTTATGGCACCAGTGGTGTGACTTGAGCCGAACGGTAGTCAAGCCTTGCTACTATTCGATAACGCCCGAAAAGACTTAGAGGATAGTGGTTGGCTCACGTTTGTACAACGGTTTGAGGGTTTTAATCTATTTGTTGCACAACAGTTCACCCTGACTTTTGATGGGTGTAGGGCCAAAGTAGGCGACATTCAGCTTGAGATGAATGAGGAGTTCATTAGCTCTGCCACAGGGTTAGCGTCCATGGGCCAGCGATGGTTTAAAAACTCTAAAGTGGAGGAGGTGCCATGGTCTTTGTTGTTCGTCTCACGAAAGGTTACATCCTGTGACAGAGGTATGATGATTTCCACGCTTAAACCAAGATGGAATGATCTTTTGATGGTGGTTTAACAATTCGTGACCTGTGAGGGTCGATATGGACTGGTTTTTCTTTATCACCATCGACTGTTAATGAATTTTTTGGGTTATCCATTGAATATGACTTTTTATTTCCAACGAAGTCTTTATAAAATGGCTAAGAGGTTTAAAATAGAAAAGGAAGATAGTAGCTTGTTCCACCATGGCCTAATCAGACTCATCATTGTTCATCACTTAAATCTCCACGATGATAGTTGGCAAGCATTTATCTCTCGGAATGGTTTTGCTGATACAGAGCCTGTCCAAATTGACAAGCCCATGGTTAGTGTGACTAAGGTCAGGCCACCCGTGCCTTTCCATGCCATTCTACCCTCTCCTAAACCCTCGGCCAACCCTGATATCAATCTACCCGACATCGCAATAGACAGGACAGGGGCTGTTAAAAATCCTGTGAGAAAAAAGGTCAAGGGAAACCCTACTGTCGACGAAAAAGGTAAAAAGAATGCTCGACTTATCTTGAGACTGGCTAGGAATAAACCTAAACCTAGTGCTGAGCAGAAGCCCATAGTCCTCAGTGAAGACTTGGACTCTGACATCGAACGCTTCCTAGCTAGTGAGTACCCTTACTCCCAAGGTTTGTGCTCCGAGCCACCCTATGATTTCGTTTCTAATTTGCCCCTGTGCCTAAGGAACAATCCCAGTTATCCAAGGATCAAGATACCTAACGAAACCCTCGGTGATTCTCCCAAACCCTCGACTGTCGGGCAGTTGTCATGGAACCAGTGTAATGTGTGGTTGGAACGATACTATACAGACGTTCTGTTACTTCAATTGAAAATCAATGCGTTGGAAAACCAAGTTACAGTGTTGACTTGTGAAAGGGACAAGTTTTGAGCTAATGATAAGAAGTATAAAACCACTGGTTCCATCGTTTTTAGGAATGTCGAATCGGCTACAGCCGTCGTCAATTCCAAAATGTTATGACCAAGTTGTCTGCTCATCATCCAGGTATGAATTTTGATATCATTTTCGTTTTATCAATTTCTTGGATTAATATAGTGAATTGGTTTCTGAGTTTTGATAAGTCTGTTTATTATTCGAAATGACTTTGACATGGTTTGATTATCAAAACGGTTATAAAATCGAATATGGTTATGATTTTGTTATACGATTTGATCGTGCCCAGTTTAGCAATTAATTGGTTTTCACTGGGTTTGATTCGTTTGTCTGTTGGTTTGAGTTAACGAAATCAATGGTGTTTGCTTTCAATTGGATTTTGTTTGTATCCAACTTGAACAGGAGGTTTTTATGCTAAAATTAGAACACGGTTCTATTTTGATTTAATATGATGTTGCTGTCATTGGATATTAACGACTCTGATTACATTCTTGTGATTTGATTGTTAAAACGATTTCATAGAAATTGAATTGGCTTGATAAATACGATGTAGCCTATTAAATTGGAAAAACGACTCTGTTTTGTCAACATTTTCGTTTGGATTTGGATTATATCTAACCTGTGCGAAAGATCTCTGTGCCCAAATCATGGAACTGTTTTGATTCACAATGACTATGTCAAACTTAAACTATTCGAATCACTCTTGTTTGGATTGGATTGCTTTTATGAGTTGGATTCGTATCGAAAATAGACTTGATGATGCTCTGTTGATTTTAATTTTCAAAACGAGTTTGTTAACCCAAATCAACTTATGTTACCTCTGTCGAATTCGTATGAGAAAATTCGGTTAATAGTTTGTTTTGAAATGAATTCAGGTAATGATTTCGTGGACTGTAAATTGATTGTGTTCACCCCCAATTGGTGATAGTGAACGATTAAACGAAGTCCTACAGATCCTGTTATCAATCGATTAATTCCACGATGATTTCATTTGTGATAATTACATACCAGTTTTGATTCGCTAATAGCATGGTTTGTTTGTTTATGTTAAATATGGTGCGATCAATTTTGAAAATGATCCGGTTGATTCGGTTTGGATTCGAAGTAATCTATGGGTAGACGAAGCAATTTTTGTATTGATTTCAATTCGTCCATGAATCAATTTCACTGCTGTCGGTTATTCAATACGATGCTGTTTACCCGAATTGGTCAAAACAGAGTGTATCTATCATTTGATTTAGTTTGTTCAATTTGCATACAAGTGTCGATTGGAATGAGGCTTTAGCAATCAAATATATTTTAATAGTTTGAATGTATTTTCTAAGATTTGAATTGATTTTTAATACGATTCTGTGTTTGATTTAGACCAGCTACATAATCGCAAGATTCTGTAGCTAGTCTTTAGAATTAGATTTTTATCAATTTCATTAGCAAAATATCTTCCTAACTTGTTTTTTTTTTTTTGATCTCTTTCAGGTACATTCAAATTGCATTGGGCATGCTGTGGCATTCTAGGAGATATTTTTGTGATACAGTTTTATTTTAGGTTCCTAGTTTTAGAGATAGAAACTTGGGATATTTTCCCAGATTTTCTGTAAACAGTTTTGATAACTTCCACAGGGATGTTTTACCCTGTGGAAGGTCTTTAAATACTTATTATTTTTTGTAATAAGGAGCATCCTCACTTGTGGGAGAACCAGGCTATGGATTTCTAATAAAAACTGAGATGAGATTTGATGTTATTGCTACAACTTTCGCTTTCAATATATCAATCTTTTGTTTCATGTTTTATGCATATCAGTTAGCAGTTGATTATAGACTACTTTAGCTATCATAATCTATTGTAGGATGATATGATTTGATTAATGTGCTATCCATATCTGATCTCTTTCATTATTTAAAAGTACAACAATTACTTGGTTTCAGTTAATGAATCACATATTTCTCTTCTTCATTAATTGAATCATTTCGTATAGATCTTTGCATACAGGTTTATCTAACTGTGAAGATTTATAAATCATAAGATTGTTGTAATTTTTATGTCTTGTTTGTCCTGTAATCATATTTGAAGAGCACTACAGCTTTTTTGTTTACGATAAGCTCCTGGGTAATTCGGTGCGGGTTTTCTCCCTCCGATCAGCTAAGAAAATCATTACACACAGGACGAAACTGGAGCTTTTCTTCAGGTCAGTTATTTAGTATTTAATAGTTTATTTGTTAGTATAATTTAAGTTGTTTAGTTAGATAAATATATTAGTTTATATTTGTAGTTAGAGTTAGTATTTTAGTTGTTTAGTTTATTTAGTTTTTGTTTTATTTCTTTTCATAAAATTATAAAATCAAAAAACAATAGCTCTCATTGTCTTAGGACAGAATGAAAATGAGTTTTTTCAGGTTTTCATTCAAATCTGTAAATTGTTAATATTGTATATTTTGTGAATAAGATTTATTTCTATTAGTAGTTAGATATTTAATTTTTTAGAGTTAGTATAGTATTAGATAGTAGATTGTATATATAGAATAGTTAGATTTGTTTTAGTTTGTTTTAATAGTTGTTTTTAGTTAGATTAGTTAATTTAGAGTAGTTTTCTTTTTTTGTTTTCTTAGGACCTTAGATCGGCTAACGGAGCCACTAAACCCATCAGGGTGGTTCATCCCAAACAGCTTGGGTTATTAGACAACCCCGGACCAGTTCCACTCTCCCAGTTGACGGACGGTCAATTTCGCCCATCAACAAATGACGCTAGAAGGAGGGCCTGAAATTAATTAATGGCACGTGGTGGTCGCAAGACTCCTCCACCACCCAATCGCTCACCTATAGTGACTAGAAGCCATTCCAACGATAATATTCCCCTTCAAACAACAACCACATCAACTGATGATCCACATATCACAGTTGAGCTAGCAACCCCTAATCCTACAGGTGGTGATAGACAAGAGATTGTCTGTCAATCTCTTATAAAAACACATAGTGCCTTAGTCCGTTTGAGGCAACCAAATCGTCCACTAGACCAACCTTTAGATTTCTCTGACATCAGAGAACAATTAGGAGGCACTAATCTCACTGTGAATCCTTCAGATCCAATCCTAAATCTTGCTGCAGGAGGATCTGGGATACCTCCTTCACCACCTCCATCATCTCCTTCCTCTTCTGGAGGAGATTCCTCTGACAAAGGCAATTCCCCTTCTCAGCCTTCCACACCCACTACCCCAATGGAAAATCAGAACAACCCTGCTAGACCTTGGCTTGATCAGGATGCCGTAGCTGTACCTAGAGCTCAACATCCTCTACCTAAACATTTGGAGAAATGGCTTCCCAAGTTTGACCCCGACTCAAAATAGATCGCTGAAGATCACATTAAAAAGATTATGTTAGCCATAAGACTCCGTAATGTCGAACATGAAGACGTTGTCTGTAGGTTGTTCCCCTATACTTTCGAGGGAAATGCATCCACATGGTACTTTTCCCAACAACCCCATACCATCATGTGTTGGGAAAAGTTCGAGTCATGATTTTTGGAAAAGTTCAGAGACGGTAAGCCTCCAGAAGTCCTAGTCATGGACCTTTCTAGCTTAAGAATGAACCCAAAAGAAAAAGTTAAAGACTTTAATCAAAGATTCTTAACACTTAAAAACCAAATCCCTATAGATTCCATGCCTGCCGAGAATCTTATAATAGCATACTACACTAAAGCTTTGCATCAAAGTATAGCTATTTGGGTTAAACGATCCAAGAAAGCCACGTTGTTAGAAGCCTTCGAGGAGGTGAGCCATATTGAAAAAGACATACTTAGTCTTAAAGACTCTACTAGCAACAAAATAGAGACTAGTTCTTCTTCCAAAAAGAAAATTGAAATCCTCCCCAAACCCACTCAAAGTAAAACACAACCTGAAAGCTCTGATTTAGAAAACTTAACTAAAGTTGTTCAAAAACTGTCAAATCAAGTTATAGACTTAAAAAGGATGACCGAAGAAGCTTCCTCGAGAAAAGGACCTTACAAGCCCCCGTTTCGAAAGCATCTTCCCACCAACCGACCTAATCCAACCACTGAAGGCCTTAATCTAGAGAGTCTGCAATGCGCCCTTCAAACAATTCTAGAAGCCCAAGATAACTTGATGCATCCTGAAATTCCTGAGGAAGTAGTTGAACAAGAGACAGTTCAAGAAGAGGAGTCTTCTCCAAACATTTTTGGACACTTCTCGGATAGCATCTTTCAAGCTAACTTCGAGACGGTTCATCCTTATAATACCAGGAGTAAGACAACAAACAAACCTTCTGCCGAAAACACTACAACTTCGCCTCCAAAGAAGTCTAAATTAGCTGAGACTAAACAGAGTAATGTGAACCCCAACTTAGATTATGATGTAGTTGAAGATCTTAAAAAGTTGAGAGCTAACATTTCTGTTTATGAGTTATTGAAATTTCCATTTCTGCTACAAAAAATGTTACAAAATATCTCAGAGAATGGAAAAAATGGTAATTCAAGTGGTAATAAGGTTGTGCAGAACAAAGTTCCTTAGAAGACTTCCACTAAAAACAATCCTGATCCTCAAGATAAAGGAAGCCTTCCTGTAAGTAATAATGTAAATAATGTAAATAAAGTAGCTTTAGAAATTGCGAGTAAAAAGCCACAAGCTACCACTCTTAGTACTCGCAAAAATGTACCTCCATTCTTGTTAACTTTCAAAATCTTTAATAGAAACATGCACAATTGTATGGTAGACTCAGGAGCATCATCCAATGTGATGCCATTGTCTGTATGCCAGAAAATTAACACTGAAGTTGAACCCTCCACCTTAAAAATCATACAACTTGATCGGACCAATGTTAAAGTTATAGGCGAACTAAAGAATGTGCTTATTAGATTATCGTCTAACCCCAAGGTTCATCAAGTCATTGATATTATTGTTGTGGATATT
>ML778376.1:2595435-2612928 GCA_009831015.1 Picea engelmannii | reverse complement strand
CACTGCAGAATATGAGGCTTTACTGCAAGGTCTCAGAAAATATTTAGATATGAACATTCAAAATTTGACCGTCTTTGGCGACTCCGAAATAGTGGTTAGACAGGTAAGAGATTCTATCCACTGTCTGTCTCCGCATCTCAAAAGATACCAATCCGAGGTATGGAATTTAATGAATAAATTTGCTGCTTTCAATATAAATTCTATTCCTAGATTGAATAACTCTGAAGAAGATTTATTAGCTAATGTAGCCTCTAAACTCCTTCCTGTAGAAGGCTTGTCCCCAGACGCATTCTTCGTCGAGCTGTTGTTCAGGCCATCCGTTCCCGACAACATCACGAACTGGAGAGTCTTTGATGACGATCAACAGATTATTAACTTTCTTCCCATGGAAGAAACCTTTCAAGGTGCGGTGATAGACGAACACACACACAATGACAATTTGTGCGATTTCACGGTAATACCAGATCCGAGAACTCCTGAATCTTCATCGAACATGGTAAACTCGATCCCTAAATCTGTACTTAGATTAGAGAAATATTATGATCTTCAAGATAAATTTAAAAAGACGACCAACTGTAAAACCAATAGTTCCTCGTTATCTTATGAAAAAGTAAACTTAGGAACTAAGGACAATCTACAGTGCATTAATCTAGGGGTAGGATGTTCTGAACAAGAAAAAGTTGCATTTATTAAATTGTTCAAAGAATTTAAAGATGTCTTTGCATGGACATATGATGACCTTAAAACTTTCGACCCTAACATCATACAACATGTCATTCCTATGAAGCCCCAAACCTTACCCTTTCAACAAAAATTGAGAAAAATGCACCCTAAGCTCGAGTCGACCGTTCAAAAAGAATTGAATAAACTCCTAAATGCTAAGATAATTTTTCTTGTTAGGCACACTCAATGGGTTTCTAACCTTGTCCCAGTCCGGAAGAAAAGTGGGGAAATTCGACTCTACGTTGATTTCCGAAACCTTAATAGAGCGTCTAATAAAGACAACTATCCTATCCCACCCATGGAATAGATCCTTCAATAGGTATCTGGTTCTGAGAGGCTATCCTTACTGGATGGTTTCTCGGGGTACAACCAAGTCCTGATGTCTCCACCAGACCAACTTAAAACCACTTTCTGTACCCCGTGGGGCACTTATGCTTATCGAAAAATGCCCTTTGGATTGATTAATGCCGGTGCCACTTTTCAGAGAGCAATGGACATTTCTTTCTGAGGCTTAATCAATCAGTCCATCGTAGTTTACTTATATGATGTTACCGTATTTTCTAAAAACAAAAATGATCATCTAGCTCACTTACGAGCCGTTCTACTGCGATGTCGTAAATACAAAATCTCCTTGAATCCTAAAAAATCCATCTTTGCAGTAGAACAGGGTAAAATCTTAGAATTTATTGTGTCAAGCGAGGGGATGATTATCGACCCCGAAAGGACTCAAGTCATCGCAAAACTTCCCCCTCCTACGTCCAAAAAATCTATGCAGTATTTCTTAGGCCAGATTAACTTTGTGAGAAGATTTGTCCCCAGCTTCTCTGAAATGGTCAGACCCTTGCAGAACCTAATTAATAAAGACACCCAATATCACTGGGGACCCCTAGAAAATCAAGATTTTAATGCAATAAATAAAGCCATAATAGACGCTTCGTCTCTCATGAGCCCCGATTTCTCACAAGACTTTACACTCTATACTTTTTCTTCTGACCGTTCCTATGCCGCCGTCTTAACCCAAAAGAATGCCGAGAACAATGAAGTACCCATTGCCTTTATGAGCTCTACTTTCAAAGGCGTTGAACTTAATTACCCAGCGGTAGATCAGAAATCCTATGCTATTTTCAAAGCAGTCAAGCATTTCTGGTCCTATATTTTGAAGTCTAGGACGAAAGTCATTGTCCCCTATCCAGCCGTGAGGACCTGTTAGTGCAGAAGGAACTAGGTGAAAAGAGGGCTAACTGGGTCACCTCCTTGCAGGATTATGACTTAAAAATCACCCCAGCTTAGATAGTGAGAGGCCAAGGGTTATGCAAGTTAGTTGCTGATTCAGAAACAAGACAACAAGTAGAAAGCGATACGTCAAACCTAGGACCACATGATCAAAATCTAATTTGTTGCGCACAAAACCCTGTCAGTCCTTGGTATGATGATATAAGATTCTGTCTTGAACATGGTTCAGCACCCCGTCACCTGGATCTCACTAAAAGAAGAGCGTTGAGATTAAATTCTTCCTTCTTTCATCTGGTTAATGGTATCCTGTTTCGTCAAAGTTTTGACGGCGTACTGATGTGCTGTCTTCAAAAAGACGAAGCATAAAAAGTCTTGCTAGAGCTACATGCAGGAGAAGCTGGTGGTTATTTTGGTGGTGACACTACTGCCCATAAGGTTTTAAGAGCCGGTTATTACCGGCCCACACTTTTTAGAGACGCCCATGCCTTGTGTCGTAAATGTATCATTTGTCAGAAAGCATCAGGGCGGTTACAAAAACCAACCTTTCCTTTGCAGCCCGTTTTAGTAGACTCTCATTTTCAGCAGTGGGGCCTTGATATCATAGGTCAAATCAACCCCCCGTCCTCACAACAACACAAGTTTATTGTGACAGCCACAGATTACTTTACCCAGTGGTATGAAGCTGCCGTGTTAAGAACCATCAACACCAGCCAGGTGATTGCCTTTCTAAATTCGAATATTATCACTCGTTTTGGTATCCCTGATTGTTTAGTATTTGATAATGCTTCTTACTTTTCCTCTCTTGAGATGAGCGAGTTCGCTTTGGAAAAAGTAATCAAACTAAAGTATTCTGCTATCTATTACCCCCAGGGCAATGGATTGGCAGAATCAACAAACAAGAACTTGATTAAAATCATCAAGAGAACGGTGGTTGAAAATCACAAAAATTGGCACAATGCACTGTTGAATGCGCTGTGGGCTGATAGGGTAACGCCAAAAGCTGTTGTAAGTAACTCCCCCTTTTTTCTTGTTTATGGCAGAGAAGCAATTCTGCCACCTCACATTCTTCTTCCTTCGCTACAGTTGTCACAGAAAATTCAAGAAGAAGATTGTCCCCCTTTAGAAAACCGAATTAATGCTTTGATGAAGCTAGAAGAGGTAAGAGCCCAAGCTAAACGTAAGTTAGATCAGCATCAACTATTGGTTAAAAGCTGGTTCGATTCTAACTCTGCTTCTGATAGGGATTTTGAAGTAGGCGATCTCATCTTGAAATGGGACAAATCGCATGAGGGAAAGGGAGAACACACTAAATTTCAAAACTTATGGCTTGGACCATTTTTAATTGATGAAAAGTTGGGTCCCAGTTCTTTTCTATTGCAAAATCTTGAAGGGCAGTCTGACACCTATCCGGTGAATGGCCAAGCCCTGAAAAGATACTTTGCTTGATGACAACCCTTGTATACTATGTACATATTTTGCTTCTGTTTGTTTTTTTTCGTTTGCTTTTTGTTTTTGATTTCCCCTTTGAGTTTATCAGTTTGTGTTTTTGGAAATACACATACCTGTATACTGAGCTATTTAGACAAAGAAAACAGAAAATTCCTTCGCTGAAATAACTGCTAAGAAAATTGTATAAACATCAGTGGTATATTTATGAGATTTATATCTGTGTTGGTAAAAAGTCTATTGTTTGAAAGGAGTTGACTGATTTCGATCTCTGAGTAAATCTTGTCGTGATCATCTATTATCTTTTTACGCTGTCCCTATTCCTTAAAGGAATGACTCAGAAGATGTCTCCCTGTCTTAGGAAGTTGTTTTTGTAAATAAAACATCTCTGGATCTTAATAAAGGACAGTTTTAAAAAATTCTGATGAGGTCTGAAAAAAAATATGTTAAAAATCATGATTTTCAACGTCACCCCGCTCAACTATATATCTTTGAAGAAAAACAAAACAAAACAAATTATTAATAGAGCTGTGGGAAGTGCTTGTAAACCCACTGGGATGCTGAACAGGTCTGCTGGCAGCGGGTAAATGCATGCATGATGCCAAGACAACTTCGCTGGGATACTGAACAGGCCCGCTGGTAGCGAAGCAATGTCAGGTATATGAAAATTTGCAAATAAGAAACCTCTTAATGTCCTTTATTCTGATCTAGAACTTCTTGGCAGAATACAAATGTTAGAGTGGGTTAAATGGCAACCCTGTCGAGGCTATGGACGCCTGCTGGCGGCAGTGGCTCTGTCAACAGTATTGGAGATTTTATCTTTAATATCGTGACTCACTGGTCTTAAGACTGTTATCTATTTCATCTTTTAAAACACTGCTGGAATAGTTGGTTAATGATGATGTTTATATGATTTTTTGGTTGTTGTTTTTGAGTTGGAATTATCTTTGTTGTCCTAATCTGAATTTGTTCTTTTGGCAGAGATAATTGCTTCTACCAGTGTGTCGTCATTGTTGGTAGCCAATTCACATCTTTCCATTGTCTTATAATATGCCTACACCATTGTTTTGCAAACCTTAATTTTTCGTCGCAATTCTCAAATGAAACGACACTTTTATTTTTGCGTTATTTGCACACTTGCCTTCGTTTTCACGACTGTAAGTGTGAAAACTTGGTCTTTCGAAGTCACATTAAAATCATTATTGAATTGTCATTATCATTCTTGTCGATATGCCTATTGCGCTTACATTTTACTTATCATTATACAGTTGGCAAGACCTTTTGATTTGTACTCATTTGACATTCTTGGATTGATTGTGTGATTTTGTTTCATTGATTTTGTGATACATTGGGGATTGTGTTTACATGTTATTTGATCAATCCACTTGGCACATTGGTATACATAAAATTCATTGGCACATTGGTTAAACTCTTTGTATGAATTGTTCTATACAACGCATGTCACATAGTCAAAACATTGGTATTGATTTTGATTTATTTGTTTGGTTTTGAGACTATAACTATTGCTTGCGTGAATGGTTTATCCACTAACCAAAGGTTTTGATTGATTGAAATGGCATAATTGTAACACTTATGCGTTGTGATTTGAATAGTTGAAAGCGTCGACGGTTGTACCATTGGTAATGACTATTCTGCATGGCCAGTAAATAGCTCCACCACCTTCACACGATGTCATTAATGCCTCCCCTTATCACTGTTTCACCTCTGCTAGCATCGGTAATCCTTCGAGCGTTTTTCTCCTGTGTGTGTTGCGTTCAAACCCTGGCTCATTCACATCGCTTACTGTGAACCCTGTTTATGGCACCAGTGGTGCGAATTGATCCGAACAGTAGTCAAGCCTTGCTACTGTTCGATAACACCCGGAAAGACTTAGAGGATAGTGGTTGGCTCACGTTTGTACAACGATTTGAGGGTTTTAATCTATTTGTTGCACAATATTTCGCCCTGAATTTTGATGGGTGTAGGGACAAAGTAGGCGACATTCAGCTTGAGCCGAATGAGGAGTTCATTAGCTCTGCCATAGGGTTAGCGTCCACGGGCCAGCGATGGTTTAAAAACTCTAAAGTGGAGGAGGTGCCATGGCCTTTGTTGTTCGTCTCACGAAAGGTTACATCCTGTGACAGAGGTATGCCGATTTCCATGCTTAAACCAATATGGCATGATCTTTTGATGGTGGTTAAACAATTCGTGACCTGTGAGGGTCAATATGGACTGGTTTTTCTTTATCACCTTCGACTGTTAATGAATTTTATGGGTTATCCATTGAATATGCCTTTTTATTTCCAGCGAAGTCTTTATAAAATGGCTAAGAGGTTTAAAAGAGAAAAGGCAGATAGTAGCTTGTTTCACCATGGCCTAATCAAACTCATCGTTGTTCATCACTTAAATCTCCACGGTGATAGTTGGCAAGCTTTTATCTCTCGGAATGGTTTTGCTGATACAGAGCCTGTCCAAATTGACAAGCCCATGGTTAGTGTGACTAAGGTTGGGCCACTCGTGCCTTTCCATGCCCTTCTACCCTCTCCTAAACCCTCGGCCAACCCTGATATCAATCTACCTGACATCGCAATAGACAAGATAGGGGATGTTAAAAAGCCTGTGAGCAAAAAGGTTAAGGGAAACCCTACTGTCGATGACAAAGGTAAAAAGAATGCTCGACTTATCTCGAGACTGGATAGGAATAAACCTAAACCTAGTGTAGAGTAGAAGCCCATAGTCCTCAGTGAAGACTTGGACTCTGACATCAAACACTTCCTAGCTAGTGAGTACCCTTACTCCCAAGGTTTGTGCTCTGAGCCACCCTATGATTTCGTTTCTAATTTTCCCCCGTGCCTAAGGAACAATCCTAGTTATCCAGGGATCAAGCTACCTAACGAAACCCTCGGTGATTATCCCAAACCCTTGACTGTCGGGCAGTCGTCATGCAACCAGTGTAATGTGTGGTTGGAACGATACTATATAGATGTTCCCTTACTTCAATCGAAAATCAAAGCGTTGGAAAACCAAGTTACAGTGTTGACTTGTGAAAGGGACAAGTTTCGAGCTAATGATAAGAAGCAGAGAACCACTGGTTCCATCGTTTTTAGGAATGTCGAATCGGCTACAACCATCGTCAATTCCAAAATGTTATGACCAAGTTGTCTGCTCATCATCCAGGTATGAATTTTGATATCATTTTCATTTTATCAATTGCTTGGATTAATATAATGAATTGGTTTCTGAGTTTTGATAAGTCTGTTTATTATTCGAAATGACTTTGACATGGTTTGATTATCAAAATGGTTATAAAATCGAATATGGTTATGATTTTGTTATACGATTTGATCGTGCCCAGTTTAGCAATTAATTGGTTTTCACTGGGTTTGATTCGTTTGTCTGTTGGTTTAAGTTAACAAAATCAGTGGTGTTTGCTTTCGATTGGATTTCGTTTGTATCCAACTTGAACAGGAGGTTTTTATGCTAAAATTAGAACACGGTTCTGTTTTGATTTAATATGATGTTGCTGTCATTGGATATTAACGGCTCTGATTACATTCTTGTGATTTGATTGTTAAAACGATTTCATAGAAATAGAATTGGCTTGATAAATACGATGTAGCCTATTAAATTGCAAAAACGACTCTGTTTTGTCAACATTTTCGTTTCGATTTGGATTATATCTTACCTGTGCGAAAGATCTCTGCACCCAAATCATGGAACTGTTTTGATTCACAACGACTATGTCAAACTTAAACTATTCGACTCGCTCTTGTTTGGATTGGATTGCTTTTATGAGTTGGATTCGTATCGAAAATAGACTTGATGCTGCTCTGTTGATTTTAATTTTCAAAACGAGTTTGTTAACCCAAATCAACTTATGTTACCTCTGTCGAATTCGTGTGAGAAAATTCGGTTAATAGTTTGTTTTGAAATGAATTCAAGTAATGATTTCGTGGACTGTAAATTGATTGTGTTCACCCCCAATTGGTGATAACGAACGATTAAACGAAGTCCTACAGATCCTGTTATCAACCGATTAATTCCACGATGATTTCATTTGTGATAATTACATACCAGTTTTGATTCGCTAATAGCATGGATTGTTTGTTTATGTTAAATATGGTGCGATCAATTTTGAAAATGATCTGGTTGATTCAGTTTGGATTCGAAGTAATCTGTGGGTAGATGAAGCAATTTTTCTATTTATTTCAATTCTTCCATGAATTGATTTCACTGTTGTCGGTTATTTAATACGATGCTGTTTACCCGAATTGGTCAAAACAGAGTGTATCTATCATTTGATTTAGTTTGTTCAATTTGCATACAAGTGTCGATGGGAATGAGGCTTTAGCAATCAAATATATTTTAATAGTTTGAATGTATTTTCTAAGATTTGAATTGATTTTTAATACGATTTTGTGTTTGATTTAGACCAGCTACAGAATCGCAAGATTCTGTAGCTAGTCTTTAGAATTAGATTTTTATCAATTTCATCAGCAAAATATCTTCCTAACTTGTTTTTTTTTTTTTTGACCTCTTTCAGGTACATTCGAATTGCATTGGGCATGCTGTGGCATTCTAGGAGATATTTGAGTGATACAGTTTTATTTTAGGTTCCTAGTTTTAGAGATAGAAACTTGGGATATTTTCCCAGATTTTCTGTAAACAGTCTTGATAACTTCCACAGGGATGTTTTACCCTGTGGAAGGTCTTTAAATACTTATTATTTTTTGTAATAAGGAGCATCCTCACTTGTGGGAGAACCAGGCTATGGATTTCTAATACAAACTGAGACGAGAGTTGATGTTATTGCTACAACATTCGCTTTCAATATATCAATCTTTTGTTTCATGTTTTATGCATATCAGTTTGCAGTTGATTATAGACTACTTTAGCTATCATAATCTATTGCAGGATGATATGATTTGATTAATGTGATATCCATATCTGATCTCTTTCATTATTTAAAAGTACAACAATTACTTGGTTTCAGTTAATGAATCACAGATTTCTCTTCTTCATTAATTGAATCATTTCGTATAGATCTTTGCATACAGGTTTATCTAACTGTGAAGATTTATAAATCATAAGATTGTTGTAATTTTTATGTCTTGTTTGTCCTGTAATCATATTTGAAGAGCACTGCAGCTTTTTTTTTTACAAGATGCTCCTGGATAATTCAGTGCGGGTTTTCTCCCTCCGATCAGCTAAGGAAATCATTACACACAGGACAAAACTGGAGCGTTTCTTCAGGTCAGTTATTTAGTATTTAATAGTTTATTTGTTAGTATAATTTAAGTATTTTAGTTATATAAATATATTAGTTTAGATTTGTAGTTAGAGTTAGTATTTTAGTTGTTTAGTTTAGTTAATTTTTGTTTTATTTCTTTTCATAAAATCAAAAAACAATAGCTCTCACTGTCTTAGGACAGAATGCAAATGAGTTTTTTTTAGGTTTTCATTCAAATCTATAAATTGTTAATATTGTATATTTTGTGAATAAGATTTATTTCTGTTAGTAGTTAGATATTTAATTTCTTAGAGTTAGTATAGTATTAGATAGTAGATTGTATATATAGAATAGTTAGGTTTGTTTTAGTTTGTTTTAATATTTGTTTTTAGTTAGATTAGTTAATTTAGAGTAGTTTTCTTTTTTTGTTTTCTTAGGACCTTAGATCGGCTAACAGAGCCGCTAAACCCATCAGGGTGGTTCATCCCAAATGGCTTGGGTTATTAGACAACCCCGGACCGGTTCCACTCTCCCAGTTGATGGACGGTCAATTTCACCCGTCAACAGAAGTCTGACAGAGGAGCAGAGGTCTGGGTGCATTGGACTTTTGAGGGAATTTGCTGATGTTTTCGCCTGGACCTACGAAGACCTCAAAACATATGACACTTCTGTCATCGAGCATAAAATCCCATTAAAGGGGGAGGCAAAGCCATTTAGGCAGAAGCTAAGACAGATCAATCCTATGCTGCTGCCTATCATGGAGAGGGAAGTGGAGAAGCTGCTTCAAGCTCAAATCATTGTACCACTGAGATATTTAGAGTGGGTGGCCAACTTGGTACCAGTAAGGAAAAAGAATGGAGAAATCAGACTCTGTGTAGACTTTAGAAACTTGAACAGGAGCTCACGAAAGGATAACTACCCCTTACCAAAGATGGAACATATTTTGCAGAGGGTAACAGGAGCATCCAGGATATCCATGATCGATGGTTTCTCTGGCTACAATCAAGTCTCTGTTCTACCTAAAGACAGGGAAAAGACGACGTTTACCACTCCATGGGGCACATTCATGTATGATAAGATGCCTTTTGGATTGATGAATGCAGGGGCAACGTTTCAGTGTGCCATGGACATAGCTTTCATTGGGGAAAAGGATAAATTTTTGGTCGTCTATCTGGACGACATCACAGTGTTTTCAAAATCTGATAAAGAACACTGTTGTCATCTCAGGAAGGTTTTCCTGAAATGTAGGAGTTTTGGCATTTCATTAAACCCTAAGAAATCTCTGTTCTCCATGCAAGAGGGAAAGTTACTAGGCCACATAGTATCAGTGGAAGGATTCAAAATTGACCCTAGTAGAGTTGAGGCAATACAAGCATTATCAATCCCGAGGTCCAAGAAGGAGGTCCAATCTTTCCTTGGTAAGATTCATTTTTTTGAGGAGGTTTGTTCCTAACTTTGCTGAGGAGGTAAAACTTATAACAACCATGTTAAGGAAAGGAAATGAAGTAAGGTGGACTTCTCAATCACGACATTCCTTTGAGCAAATAAAGAAGGCCCTGACTCAAGCCCCTGTACTTATCAGTCCCGACTACTCAAAGGATTTCCTCATTTTCTCCTTTGGCTCACCTAACATGGTAGCTGTCGTCTTATTACAGACAAACAGGGTTGGACTCGAACAACCTATTGCCTATTTCAGCCGAGCATTGAGGGATGCTGAAGTCATGTATGACACTATGGAGAAGTAGGCCTATGCATTGGTAAAATCTCTCAAGGCATTTATAATCTATGTCCTGCAGTCAAAAATCATAGCTTATGTCCCCTCAACTACTGTTAAAGACATTCTTATTCAGTCAGACATAGATGGGAGGAGGAGTAAGTGGATAGCCAAGATTCTTGAGTTTGACTTGGAAATAAAGCCTACCAAATTGGTCAAAGGTCAAGGTTTAGCCAAGCTGTTGGCTGAAGCCAATTGCCAAGCGTTGGGGGTAAGTTTCGTCAATGAATGCTCAGGAATTCAGCAGGATCGACTGTTTGACATGGACCCTCAAAGGGAGCCCCCATTGGCTCGATGTCCTTGGTATAAGGATGTCATATACTTTCTGCAAGAGTTGTAGCCTCCAGATGGTCTACAAAGAAACAAAGCAAGAGATCTGAAGCTCAAGGCAGTCAGATACTTCCTTATCGATCAAATTTTATACTGGAAAGACCCCTTGGGGGTACTGTTAAAATGCATGGATCCACAAGAGGCCAATAGGATCATGCTTGAATTTCACAGTGGCCTATGTGGAGGGCACCACTTCTGGAAGGCCATGACCCACAAAATCCTCAGGGCTGGATACTACTAGCCCACCATATTCACTGACATCTGCAGAAGGGTCCGAGCTTGCACCAAATGTCAAAGATTTTCAGGAAAACAACAGCTCAAGTCTATGTCGTTAAATCCTGTGGTTGTTTCAGGACCTTTCCAGCAATGGGGCCTAGATTTCATTGGAGAAATTCACTCTGCTTCCAGTGGGCAGCACAGATGGATCCCGACGACTACTGATTTCTTCACCAAGTGGATTGAAGCTGTTCCCACCAGGAGTGCTTCCCACAAGGTAATCATTGGGCTCCTGGAGGACCTCATCACAAGGTTCGACTGCCCATGTAAGATTGTCACTGATAACGCAACCGCTTTCAAAGCTGAGCCGTTAGCCAAGTTCTGTGGGAAATTCGGGATCAAACTGATTCACTCCACCCCATACTACCCACAGGGCAATGATTTAGCAGAATCCTCTAACAAAAGCCTAACAAGGATCATCAAACGACTGTTAGAAGACAACAAAAAGGCCTGGCATTCAAGATTGAAATTCGCTCTATGGGCTGATCGAGTGGCCACGAAGATATCTATAGGCGTCTGTCCTTTCTAATTAGTCTATGGAGCAGAGGTTGTTTTTCCCTCTCATCTAGCCATTTCGGTAGAAAAATTCCTCCAGGATCATCAGGAGGACCCTGATGATATGATCATAAGGATTCATCATCTAGTGGAGGTCCAGTAGGCCAGGGAGCAGGCAATGGACATAATTCAGGACCATCAATAAAGGATCAAGAAGGTTTTCAATAAGAAGGCCAAGAATGAAGAATTTTGGATAGGAGACTTGGTGTTGAAATGGGATGCTCCTAAGCAGGATAAGGGCAAGAACGACAAATTTGAAGCCTTGTGGATCGGTCCCTTCAAAATATCTGAGGTTTTCTCAAATAACACATATCGGCTGCAATATTTAGAGGGTGAAGAAGTTTTCAGCAGCCCAGTAAATGGAAATTTTCTTAAAAAATGTTTTGTCTGAGCCTTCGGTAGCCCCTGTGTTTTGTAAATATTGTCCTTTTAGTTCTTCATTTTTATTTTTATTGTTTCGGCTTTGTAAATGACTCCATCGCCCAATAACAAGACACTAAAACTGCAAAATGAGTCCTTAGAGCATCGCAGGGATGACTCTATCCCCCATGGAGCCTAATGTTAGTAAAATTCCTTGTCCAAGGCACAAGAGTATTCAGGTCTGCAGGTTGCATGAGAAGCGCCCGAGCGCAACGCGAAAAAATCTCATTTCAGGTTTTCAAGTAAGTAAGCGGGCAAGGTTATATCGTCGACGATCCAAATTCATCCATACGAGTAGATCGACGGTCAGCGGGAAATCACGGATAGCAGAGTTACGCTGAAATTAGTGCAAATAGATCGTGTCCATATTATATGCAGGGAAGGATAACATCCATCCATCCAAAGGACCCGTGGCGCGAGATCTAGTCGCGTCGGCTTTTTGGTAGTCGCGAGTTTGAAGGGTGAGAGTTCTATATCATTCTGCATCGCGAAACCCCAAACCCCGAAGTGCCGAAAGCACCCAGAGTCGGACCCGCGGTATCACAAAGCAATCTCAACCATCCATCCATAGGAGACACCTGACGCACGATTAGGTCCCTCGCCCTTTCTCCCATCGCGATTTCAAGGCGCAAAGAGCAGCTCTGTCATTTTCTGATGCGCGAGGTGCTGGGAGTGTCCAGGACCTGGGCCCACAGTATTGCTGAGTGAGTTCAAGACCGTCAGATCTAGAGGGACGCGTGGCGCTAGATTAAATTGTCTCGACGTTTCGCTCATCATGATTTCAAGAAACAGGGATCAACCCCTTCCTATTCATGAACGCCGAAAGTGCCTTGGGAATAAGCACATGGTCACAGCCTGTGGTCACTTGGGAAAGAGAAGAGCTATTCGAAAGGGGCCAAAGACATCGAGTCTAGTCGTTGAAAGGTTCATCGCGATCCCCAAGTGCCATCTGATACGACTTCAGCCCTGGTTTTCGCTTGGAGTAAATGAAGGTGAGAAGGGGTAGTTGAAACCTCTCCTCATGCATTAAGTGTAAGATATGGAGGGTCTGGCGAGTGGTCCACTTGAGAGGGTCCTGTGTACCCATTTTTCCAGAGAAGCCATGCTGAGTTCTCAACTAGCCGGAGGAGGTCTGCACATGCTAGCTCGACACTTAATGGCTCAACTACTCCCCTTGCAGGAGCCACACGCAGTTAAGGTGGCGTCTGACAAAGAATACCTGTCCGAATTTGGCTGAAGGGACACCAAGCCCTGGATGACTGAGCACGCCTATGTTAGGCGATTTTCTCTGAGTATATAAACTCAGTCTCTGTATTTTGTAAGGCATTGATGGTTGAGCAAGGCTCCCGATTGTAAGGTTTTGATGAAGCGTTGGTCGCTCTGGTTTATGTATAAGGTATTTGAGACTTCTTACTTTATGGATGTCAGCTTCTTTTCCATCTCTTTGTTTACTGTGTTAGAACAACTCGGAATTGGAGGATCTAGTCGAGTTGTAGCTATTGTAGGATGATGTAGGTTGGATCACTGTAACAACTTCGTTGTTTCTAATCGGTTCTTCTGAATTTCTTAACGCTGAATGACCTGGAATTGAAGGATTCAGTCGAGTCACCCCTTCAGCTCCTTGAAGCTCTGGACCAAGAGGATCTTGGCTTCTGAGTTTTTCATCCTCAAGCTTCCGAAGGCCTGTCGCCCAAGGCAGTCTTTCTCGCCCCTCTCATAAGTCTTCCATCTATCACCCTTTAATCCTTTTACTGATGAAAGTTGGATCAAGACCTCCCTTGCTTTTTACATACTAGGCCCAGCTTCCTGAGTTAAAGCTATATCTTCTTGAGTCTTTACCCACTTTATCACCCCATTAAACAAATCGTGACATAAAACTGATGGGTGTTGGGCTCTGCTCCTGCAAGCAATCCAGGAGTGACTTCTGATGCTAACAACATGTTTTAGTAAAAGAGAAAGTGGGAAAATGTTCTTCACCTAAAGAACTTTGGGACAAGCTACATGATCTCTATTTTGAGGAATCTCCCATCACATAGCCAAAGAGTGCTAAACAAGATGCAGGTACATAACATGAAGAAAGATGCTCATCATGCTAGAGAGATTTGGAAGAAGAATATTGTGAAGAAGGCATAGTAGACCTTGAAGTAGAATTAATCAGTGCTTTTAAAGAATTGACAAAAGAAAGAAAGAAAAACAGGTCTCTTGAGGAACAATTCATCAAGAAGAATTATCAAGAAAGTTCCAAAGAATCCCAAAAAGTCATCATGAAACTGAAATCTCAGCTAGAAAAAGCCAGAAAGATTGAAGAAACATACAAAATTCAGATGGAAGAAAAGTAGTGTTTGGAAGTCGAAATAGCAACACTAAGAAATGAAGAAATGGAAGAGAAGTTGTGTTTGGAAGCCAAAAGAAAGGAAGTAGAGAAAAGAGAAAATATTTTGAAATATTATCTTAAGGAAAGAACTGGCGACTTAAATAACCTTGAAGAAGAATTTGGTCAATAAGAGAGAAGACTTGAAAAATAAATTATCTCCTTGAAGATCCAACTTGAAGAAGCAAAGAAAACAAAAGAAGTCATGAAGATTCAAATGATGAAGAAAGAAGAAGAGGTTGAGAAGCTTGAAAAAGAAGTTGTCACATTGAGAGTTAAAATTTTCAAGCTCAACAAGAACGTTGACGAGAGAGAAACATCCACATCATCATCAATAGAGAATGGTGAAGATAAGTACTCTAGGTTTCTAGAAAAAAAGAATGAAGAAAAGATAAAGAGTTATGAAGAAGAAGTACTCAAAGGAAGGAATCATGGTCATTAAGAATAAAAGAAGAATGAGTATAATAGAGATACATATTCCACATTCAAACAAAAAAGAAGCTTCAATCATGATGAAGGGATCAACAAAAGAAACGATCATGATCAACCAAGGAAGGAATTCAAAAGGACTACACCACAAAGAATATCAGTCACTCCTAGGTATGTAAATTTCTTTTATGGTCATTGTTTTAATTGCACTAACTTTGGACATAAAGTTGTAGATTGTAGATCATATGGAAGAAATGTTCAAACAAGAAATACCTATGTGGCTCCCCCAAAAATTGAGTGTTACAAATTCCACAATTATGGTCACATAGCTCGTGATTGTAGAATCATGATGGATACTTCTATGAAAAGTAACACTGATATCAGATATAAGAGGGTTTAGAAAAAAAACAAGAACAAGTAAAGGAAGATCATATGAATGAAGGAAACCCATAAGTCATATTCTAAGGATTGGAAATAGTATGAGATAAAGAAAAATATATAGGGAAAAATGAAGATTTTAGATACAAGAAGGTCCAGAGAAGAAATGGAAAACAAAAATAACATGTGAATAAAGAAGAGGTCCCAGAGATTGCTTGATTTACAGTAGTGCGAGAAAGAAATGAAGAACATGTGAATAAAGAACAAGCCCAAGAGATTGTACTTTCATGAATTGTAGTGCAATATCAATCCACATGTAGAAAGAAAGAAGTCAGAGTTCATAAATATGATGGGTCCATAGATGAAGAGGAAGATAACTCTGCATTAGAGCGGGTATTTTTTCGAGTCACCCAACTTGGAGACTCCCAGTGAATATGAATATTAAACAAGGGGAGTTAGTGCAGTAGCTACTACAGATCAAAGAACCATCCTTCGAGTAGTTTGAAGTATTTGCAGAGATAGATTCAGAGTAGTCAAATAACATAAGTACATAATGACATATTGAGAAGTTGAGAAGCAGTGTGCCCACATAGATATTAGTTGGCATTTACACAAGAAAACGTTTATGATTATATTCCATGTATGTATTCTAGCAGAGATATCTTCAGTACAGGTTGTTCCAGACATGTAGAGTTTGATTTGCAGATAAATAAGACTAGTGGACATATTTTATTCAATCTGAGAAACAAGAATATGATGATCAGTTGCAGTAGAGAAGCCGCCATGATAGTACTATTAAGCCCCAATATTGGCTCATTACCCATTAATTGGGGCATATTAGATTAGTAATTTTATTTTATTTATGTCGGCTTTAGGCCATTAGTTGTAATTATACCTCCTAGTCTCCTATATATACCAAGAAGACAATTTAATTTTGAATCATCTTGTACTTGAACATTTAAGTGGGGTAAAAGGAGGTTTCCCCCTTGAAGAGGCTTATTATCTGAAATTATCTCTTTTTCAAGGCGTTGAGTACTTTTTATGAGGTTTTTCTATGCTATATTGATGTTTGGTTCTTAACATATGGTATAAGAGCTCAAGGTCTTGGGGTTTCGCTACTACATCTGAGACACCTTGGAATTTTCGCTATAAATTGTTTTCTACAATGTTTAAGAAGGAACAACTTGGAGGATATTTAGTAGACAGACCAAGGTACGTTGGGTTAAAAATTCAACTCCTGAGGCCTTATAATTTCGGAGATATATCCTGTACAAGATAAGGTTCTGGAATCATCCTGAACTGAGTCATTGCGGAATTTTCGCTATAAACAATTTTATGTAATGTTTCAAACCTTGAAATCTGGAGACTGTTTATAGAAATTAGTAAGGTATCTATGGTAAATAGTTCAACTTCTGGGTCATCTTAAATTTGTAGATACACCCTGTGTAATATAGGGTATTTGACTAGTCTCAAGAAGGTGTTCCGGGTAAAACAATCATAACTTCTTCCTAGAGCATCCAAATTGAGTGGGACTAGTTTCATTGGATCGTGGACAGTCTGTAGTATTTTTTGTGTGAGTTTTATAATTTTATATCAATTATTTTATGCGGGGAACGCTATACAAGTGAGATCTCCTGGAAAGGCTAAAAATCGGCAAGTTGTGGGGAAGTTACCGTAAATTCCACTTGGCACATCCAATTTTGATCAGAACTATGGCATTGTAGAGAAGAAATATTAGAGAACTACATAGAAGAAGGTTTCATACCCAGAAGGGCCGAAACTTGGGAGATACAACAGAAGAAATATTGTCTAGAAGAACCACCTGAAAATCAAGGTTCAAAAGTGATACTTGGCCAACATGCCACCAAAAAAGGGAACTTATACACCAAATAAGCCTCCCGAAAATCCTACTTGGACTCTTGATGAAGGTGAAGAAATGCGTAGGGACATAAATGAACTACAAAAGAAGATGGATTCAATGGAAGCTATGTTGGATACTAAGATGGATGGTTTAAAAGGGGAGATCATGGAAGTATTGAAAAATTTAGTAACAGAGAAGACACCTAAAAGTGAAAATGCATCCCATGAAATTCATGATGAGGACACAAGGAAGGTGAATCAAGAATGGAGAAACTCCAAATTTGGTTTGAATACCAACCACATTCCTAAGATTGATACGAGGAATTTTGATGGCAAGGACCCAATCACATGGATACTTCAGATGGAGCAATTCTTTGATATCCATAATGTGCCACATACACAAAAGGTACGAATTGCTTCTTTATATTTAGAACCTAATCAATTTGTATGGTATCGATGGCTTTGTTC
>ML778376.1:2571441-2584553 GCA_009831015.1 Picea engelmannii | reverse complement strand
CCCCCTGGCTATGCACAACGTTCGAGGCAGCACCTCAAAATTTGTTTTTGGGCAGTTTTTGCTATTTTTAGCGGTTTACTAAAAATAATCCTAGTTTTAGGTATTAGGGTTTTGGTATCTACGGAATACCTAAAAAAATTGTATATATTGTATAGTGAATGGTGAAATTCAAGATATAATGAATATAAGAAAGGTTTTCTTGGTTGAGGGTTTCTGGTATAAATCTTTGTGTACTATGTGAATGAGCCATTGATTAAATTCTGTTTTGCTTAAGAATCTATATGCATTGCTTTACTTCACAGGTTTAAAACTTACATGTGGTATCAGAGCTCATTTTTGGCTTCAGAGGGACGCCTTTGTTATTGAGGGTTTGGCTCGGTCTTGATAGATCAAGTTTATCTTGGGTCTGTGATAAACCTGGGTTTAGTGGGAGCTATTGCAGTGGAGATTCGAGTATAGAAAGAGGAATGGTGAGCTCATCTAGAATCGAGATAGAGAGGTTCAATGGTAAAAACTTTGAGCTATGGAAGCTCAAGATGGAGGACCTTCTTGTAGACAAAGAACAATGGATCGCTGTGGATCCTGTTACACAACTTACTGGTACACCGTCTACTAGCACACAGCTACTAGTACACAACCTACTAGTACACAAACTACTAGTACACCAGCCACTGGTATGTCGAAGGAAGATTGGGAGAAGTTGGACAGAAGAGAAAGGAGTACTATTTGACTCTACCTGGCAGATTCAGTTTTTTTGAATGTCTCAGGAGAATCTAAATCCAAGGAACTATGGTATGAGTTGGGGAATTTGTATCAATCAAAGTCCCTGGTAAACAAGTTGTTTCTTCGAAAGAAGTTGTATCATCTTAGGATGGAAGATGGAGATTCTGTGACAGAAAATCTAAATGCCTTTAATACTCTGGTAAGTCAACTTGTCTCTGTTAATATTACAATTGCAGAAGAAGATAAGTGTATTACTTTGTCATGTTCTTTGCTAGACTCTTGGGATAATCTGGTTGTAGCAATTGGTAGTACCACTCAATCTACATTGAAGTATGAGGATGTAGTTTCATCCTTGTTATCTGAAGAGAGGAGGCAAAAAAAAATGGATGGTCACATCACATATGCTTTATTTGTAAGAGGGCATACCCAAGACAAGAACCCTGGTAAGCTGGTATCATTTTAGTAATATTGTGGTGTTGTTATGGTTATATTGTTGTTCATCTGCCATTTCTAGATATTTATTTATATTCTGCATACTTTTTATATATGGAATATTACAAGTGGTATCAGAGCACCTTCCTTGGCAGAAAATTGTGGGTTAAATTTTTTTCAGGGTAGAGATGTATTCCAATGCCTTTAAGCTATAGAGATTTGTCGTTATGTGCATAAACCCGCTTTCGGGGATTCATACACGTGGGAAATACAAGTGTTACTTAAGCACACATCTATTGTCCACCCTTGTAACCCTTGTTGGTACCCCTTCAAGTGGTAGCGCATTAGAAAACACATGTATACAGATCGACCTAGATCTCTTGAAGCCCTCCATAGATAAACCAATCGGTTGCTTGAATTCTATAGTGCCACCGAGAACAACACTCGGTAAGATACTCTCTAGTACCTGTGTAGTCGGGTAGTACGGCTAAGGGCATGGTCTAGCCTCCTTAGTTGGTGCCATAAGATATTGGGCTGAGTACTACTATTGGACCCTACATGTATATTAGAGAGATTTAGCATAGGGTAAACCCTTGTCTGTAGAACCCTTGAATACCTAACCCTTAGGATGAAAAAATAAACAAAATAGACAAGATCTATTGCGGTGCAGCTGTGTCTCCTGCATTCGAGTTGCAAAATTACTACACATTTCTTCTTGTTAAGCATTTGGGTATTTCATCACTGCAGTATTCTTCAGATCGAAGTATAACTCCACAGGAGTAAAAAAAAAAGTCTGGATCTTGTTGGCACCATTATTCGAGGCCTATTCCGTTGGATTTCTCTCTTCACCCTTATCGCAGTCATACCTATCATTTTTCAACAATTTTTTTTTTTAGACCCGACCCCCTTCCAACACCCTTATTTGGGTTTTACCCCATTGGATTCAACTCGTCACCCTGATCGTTGCGATACACTTCACCCATAACCCATTTTTTTTGTGGTACCACCAGCCCCTTTTCGTGTTCCCTCGTCATCATGGCCCATACCTATAGCCAAGACTTGGAAGCTCGCTTCACTACCTTGCACTCTAATTTCACAGAAACCCAACAAGAAGTGTGGCAACTCAGTGCCAATATTTCCACCATCAATCAAAAGATGCATTCCTCCATCGCCGCCTCAATCATGGAAATCAAACAAGAGCTCAAACAAGAGATTACTACCCATCACCAAGCTCCATATCCCTATAGATCTTCCCTTATCTAATCCACCTTTGCATACTGAAGGTGAAACTTCCTCTCATTCCCATAATTTTTAGCCCCATCACTTTCAACATGACCTACGCCTTCCGCGTGTGGATGTGACCAAATTTGATGGATCGGATCCCACTGGCTGGGTAACTCAAATGGAACATTATTTATCTTTGTATGGCATTACGAATGAGTTGGCAAAACTCCGGTATGGTGTTTTTCATCTAGATAAATAACGTTGGCAATGGTGGAAATGGAGAAAAAATTCCCACCAAGGGTATGTGGCTTGGAAACACTTGGTGGAAGAGATTTATGAATGCTTTGACACTAGCACCAACCATTTAGGTTGTTTGACAAAGTTGAAACAATCTGGTACAGTGGAAGACTTTATAACTGCTTTTGAGCGAATGGATTTTTGTACAGAGGGCATGTCTGATTCTTTTTTCTGAGAATCTTTTATCAGTGGCCTAAAGGATGAGATTTGTGCTCATGTCCTCATGGCTCGGCCTCAGATTTGGGTGGACGCTACTAAAAGAGCTAAGGAAGAAAAACAGGTTGTCTCTTCTCAAAACCATAAACCCTCCTTTATTCTTCGCACTAAACCAGTCACTCCCACTCATCCTTCTACTCCACTAAAGATCCAGAAATTGACCAGGGCCGAAACAGATGAATGCCAACTCAAAGGCCTTTGTTATAATTGGGATGACAAATATTTTCCCACTGACATAACCCCTCCCTTAGACCCTCCCGAAGTAGAACCGGTCATTTCCATAAATGCTCTCACTGGCTTCTCTACTCCCTAAACCCTCAAGCTAATTGTTTACATCAAGCATAGGAAGGTCATCATACTTGTTGATAGTGGAAGCACCCATAATTTTATTCATCGTTGCATTGCCCAAGAAACTAATTGTTATATCTGTGCAATCAATAATTTCCAAATCATGATTTCCAATGGTGGATCCATGAAATGTGGAGGGAATTGTGAAAATGTGCATCTCCAAATTGGTGAATACCATTTGAAATATCATATGTTTGCTATCGACATGGGCAGTCATGACATTGTGTTGGGTGCAGAATGGCTAAGGACTTTGGATCCCATTCTCATGGATTTTAAAGAATTAATCATGCAATTCGACCAGGAGGGCCAACAATATAAGTTCCAAGGCAACACCACCGGTTCCTTAGAGATCATTCATTCCCATCACATGGAAAAGCTACTTAAAAAAGCTCATTATGGAATTATTTCCCAACTCCATGCCATACAAGCCACTGAGACACCCTCTGTGCCATAGGACCTCCAATCCACCCTCTCTAAACATCAAGTGGTTTTTTACACTCCCCAGGAACTCTGTCCTTTCCATGGTTTTCATGATCATTCCATTCCCCTTGTCCCAGGAATCCGTCCTCCCAATATCCATCCCTCTCGTCACCCCTTTTCCCAAAAAAATGAAATTGAGAAAATGGTTCAAGAAATTCTCAATGCAGGTGTTATCCTCCCTAGTACGAGCCCCTACTATTCTCCTGTGGTCATGGTCCTTGAGAAAGAAGGTTCTTGGCACATGTGTCCCGACTTCCGCGCCCTCAACAAACTCACCATTATAGACAAATTTCCCATTCCTATCATTGATGACCTCTTGGATGAATTGAGTGGCTCCCAATTCTTTACTAAACTTGATCTTCGTTCAGGCTACCACTAGATCCGTATGAAAGAGGTAGACATTCCTAAGACTTCCTTTAGAACTCATGAGGGCCACTATGAGTTTTTGGTCATGCCTTTTTGCTTGTGTAATTCTCCCTCCAATTTCCAAAGCCTCATGAATCATGTCTTCCATCCTTTTCTTCATCATTTTGTGTTAGTTTTCTTTGATGATATCCTCATCTATAGAAAAACCTAAACATACCATATTGCTCATGTGGATCGAGTTCTCCATCTACTATGTCATCACCAACTTTTCCTCAAACAATATAAATGTGCTTTTGGTGCCTCAGAAGTCAAGTACTTGGGTCATCTTGTGGGGAAGGCCGACGTTAGGGTGGATCCTAAAAAGATTGAAGCTATGCAAGATTGGCCTCACCCAAAGAATCTCAAAAGCTTACGGGGATTTCTGGGTTTAACAAGTTATTATTGCAAGTTTGTTAAGAATTATGGAAAGATTGCGGCACCTCTCACTGCACTCCTTAAAAAGAAATCTTTCACTTGGACTCCAACATCTGCTCAGGATTTTCAAACCATGAAGATGGCCATGTGCACCACTCCAGTCCTAGCCCTTTCCGATTTCACAAAGACCTTTGTCTTGGAATGTGTTGCTTATGGGAAAGGAATTAGCACCGTCCTTATGCAAGAGGGTTGGCCTTTGGCCTTTACCAACAAACAACTGTTCGATAGAAATTTGGGCAAATCAATCTATGAAAAGGGAATGTTGGCTATTTTGCATGCCATGGATTTTTGGCGCCCTTATCTATCGGGGAAACACTTCCAAATTAAGATAGATCATCAAAGCCTTAAGTATTTTCTGGAACAACACCTTTCCTCCTACAAGCAACAAAAATGGGTGACTAAGCTCTTTGGATATGATTATGAGATCATTTACAAGAAATTCAAAGACAATGTGGTTGTTTATGCACTTTCCTAAAAATATGAAGATGAAGGGTCCCTTTTTTCTCTCTCCTTCATTGTACCAGATTGGCTCCAAGCTATTCACTAGGAATGGCTACATGATCCCAAAAGTTCGCATCTGATACAACAATTGCAGTCCAATTCTCTAGTTTCTCCAGGGTACTCTTGGCTCAATAAGGATCTTTGATACAAAGGTCGTTTGTATTTAAGTAAACAGTCAAAACTTAAATCCACGGTACTTTCTTATCTTCATGATACACCCACAGCTGGGCACTCTAGCTTTACCAAAACCTATGACTGGGTCAAATGTTCTTTTTCTGGGATGGTATGAAACATGACGTTCATAATTTTGTGGCTGAATGTGATGTGTGTCAATGCAACAAGGGAGAAACAGTCAAATCTTCGGGCACACTCCAACCTCTTCCGATTCCACCTGCTATTTGGCGAGATATCTCTATGGATTTTATTGTAGGCTTACCTAAATCAAGAAATAAATCAATCATTATGGTGGTAGTTGATTGTCTTTCCAAGTATGCTCATTTCTGTGATCTTCAACACCCATTTACAACATCCACCGTGGCTCAAGTTTTCATGGATCAGGTCTTCAAGCTTCATGTCATGTCACATTCTATTGTTTCTGATCGTGACCCAAATTTCACCAACAATTTTTGGCAAGAACTATTCAAGCTACAAGGCACCCAATTACATCTCAACACTGATGGCCAAACTGAATTTGTCAAAAAATGTTTGGAAACATATTTGAGGTGTTTTGCATCAGAAAGGCATCATTAGTGGGATCAATGGTTACCACTAGGTGAATGGTGGTACACCACTTTGTACCATACAACTACCCGCATGACTCCTTTTGAAGCGGTATATGGACAAAATCCACCTTCAGTTCTCTCATATTTTCCAGGTGTCTCGAAGGTCTAGGTGGTTGACCAACCACTTACAGTTCAAGAGGCTATTCTCCATACCCTCAAAGAGAATTTGGTCATGGCCCATAATCGCATGAAGAAACAAGGAAATTAAGGTCACTTTGAACGTCAATTTGCAGAAGGGGATCAAGTGTTTCTTCGACTGCAACCTTACAAGAAAAATTACCTCAAGGCTGACCATTATCATAAACTGTCACCCAAATTTTATGGTCCTTATACAGTTGTCAAACATGTGGGACAGGTGGCCTATCAATTAGCTTTGCCCAGTCATTCTAAGATCCATCCTGTTTTTCATGTTTCCTGCTTAAAGACGGTGATTGGAACTAAGTTCCAAACCCAAACCACCCTTCTCGAGTTGGACAAAGAATGATCCATTTGGATACAACCACAAGCAGTTTTGGACTAGCGTGAGCATCATCTGTGTCATCGAACCATCAAGGAAGTGTTAGTCCAGTGGAAAGATACAACTCCATCATATGCCACTTGGAAACCAACTACCATTCTGCAACAATTTACCCATCTCAAGACTTGAGGACACGGCTGTTTTTAAGGGGGAGGGCATGTTAGGGACCTAGCCCATCACATAGGTAGAATAATATATTTTCATGTAATAAATGTCAATATTAATAATTCCTAGCAATAAGGAAGAATAAGTCCAATGTAATAAGACCTAATGGAAGTTTCCGCTTCTAGAAGAATATTCCTCTAGATGGTTCTTTTGATAGGCATATTTAGTATAAATAAGAGTCGAGGGTATGATAACTTTTGTCTTGGATATTATTTTAAAAGAGCTTTGCTCTGCTGGAGGTTTCCCCCTCGAAGAGGCAAGTGAACATTGATCTCAGTAATCAAAGTGATATTTTTGGTGTTATTCTGGTATCATTTTGGTATTATTGTGGTGTTGTTTTGGTTATATTGTTGTTCATCTGCCATTTCTAATTATTTATTTCTGTTTTGAATACTTTTTATATTTGGAATATTAAAACCGGTCCATGAAAATCACATAATTGTGAACTTCCTTTGAAATTTCCCCATAGACACCATAAAGAGTCTCTGCAAGATCAAAACGTATGCTTTGCATCTCAAAATTTTACATGAGCTATCATGCTGAGTAAAAATTGGTTATGAGTGCCAATGAGAGGTAAAAGGATGAAGTTATTGTGATCATTGTGTAGACATGTTAAAAGAGAATGTATGTTGACCATTTCATGCTGGATTAGCATGATTTTAACTAGAACAAATTATAATGATGAGTGACAGTTTTTATCGTTGTTCTCAAGACAAATCGTTGTATAGGATGGGATATTTTTGATGACCTGGGACAATCAATTAAATCTATCTCAATTTCAAATGGAAATTACGTTCTAGCTAGCTACCTGGATTTGAAAATTCACCTTCTTGATAGGTCAACAAGGGATACTATTCAAGAATACAAGGGCCATGTATGCAAATCTGTTAGGATATTTACACACTTAGGAGTTAGTTAACATCTACTTGGTCTAATGTGTCATTAGGTAAAAGTGTGGTTCTTAGTGTGTTTATTTAGTATGCATTATTATGCATTTGTAGTTAGGAAATCCAACGGTCATGATATGTTCTCGACATAGAGTGATGCAACAATTCATATTATCCTAGATCTTAACGATCATTGATCCGTGGCTTAACACCCAATTGGTCCATGATCTCTCTTTAAAGAGCATGGAGGGTTATTTGACAATGATCGATTGTAATAAAATCTCTTGTAAAATATCTCTGTAATCTTTTTCTTTTGCATTAATAAATTGCTCCAAGTGGCTGCATCCATTTTCACAAGATGCGACCATTTTAGTCAGATCTAGAGGTATAAATCCTAAATACACATTTTTAATTTTTTGCAGAGTATTATTTTGGTTTTATATTATTTATTTCTAGGTTTTTACTCTTTTATATCTGCGTATGTTCTTTTCCCCGCACCCTGTGCGATCTCAGAAAATCAGAAACAGATAAGAAAAGGTGCATCTTCCGGGTAAGCTAACCGATATCTAACCCTTGTTGTCTTCGAGAAGTGAAATTTTTTTCTTGTGGGAAAATAGTTTTTTTTTAGCACACTCTCCAATGCCGTCTTCCACAACAAAAACAACAACATCCCCAATCCTC
This sequence comes from Picea engelmannii, assembly GCA_009831015.1. Classification (NCBI taxonomy): domain Eukaryota; kingdom Viridiplantae; phylum Streptophyta; class Pinopsida; order Pinales; family Pinaceae; genus Picea; species Picea engelmannii. The sequence continues at coordinate 2,576,460 of ML778376.1, read as the reverse complement.
TTGCTAAACAATACAATATGTTTTTCCAGACCATTTGGTTAAAAGTTGCCTTATTAAGTAAGAGGTCTTGAGTTCAAGTCTCTCTTTTTGTTACTTTTTTTGAAAAAGTTCATGCTAAAATTGTAAAGTGTATTTCACTTCAAGTATAAAAGTGAATCACTATAAGTAGCTTTAATATTTTATTTTAGAGTTATTTATTTTGCATGCAACTTTTTTTGTATAAAGTAACTTCATTGTAAAACTGATCCCCACTTCTCTTTATAAAAGTGGGTCACTTCATAAAACAACTTACACCACCACGTGGTCCTTTGGTTACCATTTATGCCTTTTTTTTTAAATGGCATAACTCTCACATCCGAAGTCCGTTTTCAGTGTCATTTTTTTTAAAACTGCCTAAATTTTCGAGATATTTCCATCAAGATCATTAGTTTTAGTTTTTAAATCCATATTAACTACATATTTAATATGTATTCTACAAGTAATCTCTTTCTTACCAACACCAACTACTTCCAATGGAAATCCCATATGGAGGATTTATTAAGAAGTAAAGGCTTGTACCAGATTACCTTGGGAAAGGAAACAACACCCACTGATGATGATAAGAGAGTAAAATGGTATAATAGGAATGGCGAAGCACATTGATTAATCAGAATGTCCATCTCTCCTGATTTAAGGTTCCACTTTCAATCAATTGATCAACCCAAAGAAGCTTGTGAAAATATTGAATCTGTGTTTGGTAAACACAATATTATTTGAGCACAACAGTGAGAAAATCAAGTACTGAATTTAAGTCCAAATGAGTTTTCTTGCATTGAAGACTATCTATCTAAGTTTAAAACACTCAGAACTTTATATGAAGAATGTAAGATAAAGATAGAAGAATATAGTTGCATTTATCTTATTCTTTTTAAGCTAGGTAATGCATATTTCATGTTTGTATCTACCTTTTATGCCATGCAAGAGGCTCTAGGGACAACTTATAAAAAACCCAGTCTTGAGAACTTTTGTGATTCTTTGATTAGAGAGAAAGATAAGCTTGTACAACTTGGAGTGATCAACAGTGCAGGTACCTCCAACAAAGCCTTAGTCATCCATTGGAAAGATAAACCTAAGAATCCCAAGAATAAACATCCTCACCAAAACAACAAGAAATATAAGGGTCCCAAACCCACTCAGACAACTTTCGCTCCTAATGGTGACAAAGGAGCCAAATATAAAAGTACGAAGACTGATAGACATTGCAAATTTTGTGATAAAGATGGTCATGATGAGTCCAAATGTTTCAAGAATATGGCAACTTTAGAAGTAGCAATGAAGAAGCACAACATCAATATTTATTCTACTTCTTTTTCTTCTTCTCATGGACATGCACTTTCTTCTTCTTGTTTCTCCATCAATACAACTTCTACTTCTTTTGATGAGTGGATTATTGATTCTGGAGCATCTTATCAAATGTATAAGGATAGAGACATATTTTCTGATCTAAATGAATGTAACACCAAGAAAATATTTGTTGGTGATGATAGATCTCTTAGTGTTGAAGGATCTGGAACAATTCAAGTAGAAAACAATGATTTCAATGATGTATTATGTGTTCCAAGTCTTTCTTGTAACCTTCTATCAGTATATCAAATCACTGATTTAGGTGAAGGTACAACCATAGAGTTTTCACCTCACCAAGTTGTAATCAAGGATCTAAAATATCCTAAGAATGTTCTTGCAACTGGAATTGCTGATGATATTACCAAGTTGTACAAGTTTGACAACTTTGGCTCATCATATTTTTCATTAGTTTTTGTTGCTCATAGCAATCGCTTGAGAAAAATTTGGCATGAGCAGTTTGGTCATCTAAACGATCGCTCATTGCAACAAATATGTAATCAAAATATGGTGACTGGTCTTCCTCTTGTTTCATGCAGAGATGGTGTTTGTGCCAGTTGTGTTCTTGGAAAACATCATCTGGACAGTTTTGAAAAATGTGCCTCTTTGCATGCCTTGGGCCCTTTCTAGCTTGTTCACAGTGATTGGTGTGGTCCATTTTCTTCTCCTTATTTTTCTGGGTGTAAGTATTTCTTAACATTCATTGATGACTTTTCCAAACGTACTTGGGTTTACTTCTTAAAACTTAAGAGCGAAGTTTTTGACAAGTTTTTGGCCTACAAGGCCCTTGTAGAAAAGCAATCTGGACATCAAATTCAAAAGTTAAGAACATATAATGGAGGCAAATATGTGAACAATAATTTTAAAATTTACTGCACTACACAGGGCATCCAAATGCAACACACTGTTCCATATACACCACAACAAAATGGTGTTGCTGAGAGAAAGAAACACACATTAAAAGAAATGGCTAATTGTATGATCCAATTTAAGGTATTAAGTCTAAAGTATTGGGTGGAAGTAATCAAATCTGCAAATTACATAGTAAATCACACTCCCACAAAGGCTCTTAAAAATATAACACCAGAAAAAGCTTGGACTAAAATTAAACCAGATGTAAGTCACTTCTGTGTATTTGGCAGTATAGCATGGGCTCACATTGTTGATGAGAAAAGGAAAGCATTGCAGCCTAAAAGTGAGAAGTGTATATTTGTTGGTTATTCTGAAGATGTCAAAGGTGATAGACTTCTTCAACCACATTGTAATGAAATTATTATTAGAAGACATGTTAAATTTGATGAAAATCTCTTGGCCTGGGAGCCTAATTCGATGATTGTACCTTCTTCAGCCCGCGAGCCATCTTTGGCATTTGTACCTTCTTTTGTTCCTATTCTGGTTTCTTCTTTAGATGATGACAGTGAGGATGAAAATCCACATCCGCCTTCTCACCTTCCTCCAGATGAGTCCTTTGAACCTTAACCAACACCGAATCCACCACTTCCTAGATGGGTCCATTCAACACTAGAAGCAACTGGTGATCTTGTTGGTGATCCTTCAGATCAGTGCTAGACACGTTCACAGTTCCAACGAGTCTCTTCTCTTTTGGCTCAAGTTTAAGAGACTTGTGATCCAAAGACATTTGTAGAAGCTTCAAGTCATCCAAATTGGGATACAACAATGAATGAAGAATATTGTTCTTTAATGGCTAACGATACTTGGGATCTTGTACCTCTTCAAAAAGGAAGAAAACTTGTCAGATGAAAATGGGTCTACATAACTAAGTATGCATCACATGGAAGTGTTGAAATAAACAAATCTCGGTTAGTTTCCAAAGAATTTTCCCAAGTTGAAGGAATTAACTATAATGAAACCTTTTCCCTTGTAGCCAAAATGAATTCCATCCTCCTTGTTCTTTCCCTTATTGCCTCACATAAATGCGAGGTCCATTAGATGGGTGTTAAATCTGCCTTCTTGCATGGATATTTGCAAGAAGAAATCTACATGGAACAACATCCTAGCTATGTCCATAATGAATCTAGCCTTGTTTTTCGCCTTAATAAATCTCTTTATGGTCTTAAGCAAGCTCCCAGATCTTGGTATGCCAAAATGGACAAATTTCTTATTGACACCGGATTCTCTAGATGCCATTTTGATCCTAATGTCTATAACAAGAAAGTATGAAGCCATCTCATAATCCTTTTCATTTATTTTGATGACCTTATCCTTACTAGTAGTGACTCAAAACTTTTAAACCATGTGAAAACCAACCTTAAGAAGAAATTTGAAATGAAAGACTTAGGTCTTTTGCACTATTTCCTTGGCATCCAAGTTTTGCAAATCGATGAAGGAATTTTTCTTTCCCTGTCTAAGTATGCTTGTGACCTTATTCATCGCTTGCACATGGATTATTGTAAACCATCCCCTTCTCCCTTCCATTCTAGAGTCAATATTACTGCCACCTATACTTCTCCCAAAGTTGATGCCACCCTGTACTGTCAGTTAGTTGGTAGCCTTTTATACTTGACTCATACCTGTCCTGATATTTCCTTTATTGTTGGTCTTGTTTCCTGGTATATACAAATTGTTGGGTATGTGTTATATTCTTTGCATGTGTGTGTGTGTTTGGGCGTGTCAGATACGACAACTACGTATGACGACTGTGGTTTTTGCTATTTTTAGCGGATTTGTAAATTAATCCTAGATTAAGGGATTAGGGTTTTGGTATCTACGGAATACCTAAAAACATTGTATATATTGTATGGCGAATGGTGAAATTAGATATAATGAAAGTAAGAAAGGTTTTCCCAGTTGAGGGTTTCCGGTATAAAATCTTCGTGTACTCTGTGTATGAGCCATTGATTAATTTCTGTATTGCTTAAGAATCATATACATTTCTTTACTTTGCAGGTTTAAAACTTACACAAACACCCCATGAAATCCATTGGAAATCAGCTATAAGGATGCTTCACTATGTCGGTGGTACAATTCAGTTCGAGATGCATTACAGTTCAGAGGGGAATCCTTTATTGGTTGGTTTCATTGATTCATATTGGGTCAGAGACCCTGATGATCGAAAGTCTACTGCAGGCTATGTTTTCAGCCTTGGTTCAGGACTTGTCACTTGGGCCTATAAGAAACAACATTCTATTGCACTTTCTTCATCATAAGTAGAGTACCGAGCAACGTTAAATGCAAGTCAGGAAGCCTTGTGGCTTCGATAGATCCTTTCAGATTTTGGCTTCCAGCAACAACATATGACCAGCCTTTGGTGCAATAATCAGAGTGCCATCAAGCTCGCCAAAGACCCAGTTCAACATCAACACAACAAGCACATCGAGCTATACATGCACTTAATAAGAAATCTCATACATGATCAAGTTATTGAAGTGCTCTTTTTCCCTATAGAATATCAAGTTGCACACATTTTCACAAAGTCTCTTACATAAGCGAAGTTTTCCAAACTTCGATCTATGTTACGAGTTCATGAAGTTGTCAATAAGGGGGGATAGGCTCTAATGCCTCCTTCCTTCTTCTATTGTGTCACTATTGTAAATCCTTCAATCCTATCCCAAGTTGTTCTTAAGGGGGGATGTTAGGATATTTAGACACTTAGGAGTTAGTTAAGATCTACTTGGTCTA
>ML778376.1:2531275-2551658 GCA_009831015.1 Picea engelmannii | reverse complement strand
TTTATGTCCCTACGCATTTCTTCACCTTCATAAAGAGTCCAAGTAGGATTTTCTGGAGGCTTAGTTGGTGTAGAAGTTCCCTTTTTGGGTGGCATGTTGGCCAAGTATCACTTTTGAACCTTGATTTTGAGGTGGTTCTGCTAAACAATATTTCTTCTATTGTATCTCCCAATTTTCAGCCCTTCTGGGTATGAAACTTTATTTTATGTAGTTCTCTGATATTTCTTCTTTGCAATGCCATAGGTCTGATCACAATTGGATGTGCCAAGTGGAATTTACAGTAACTTCCCCACAACTTATCGATTTTTTCCCTTTCCAGGAGGTCTCACTTGTATAGCGTGCCCCACACAAAATAATTGATATAAAATTTTGAAACTCACACCCAAAATACTACAGACTGTCGATGATCTAATGCAATAAGTCCCACTCAATTTGGATACTCTAGGAAGAAGTTATGATTGTTTTACCTAGAACACCTTCTTGAGACTAGTCAATAGGACTAGTTAGATACCCTATCTTACGCAAGGTGTATCTACAAATGTAAGATGACCCAAAATATGAAATGTTTACCAAAGATACCTTACTAATTTCTATAAATGGCCTCCAGAGTGCAGGGTATGAAACATTACATAAAATTTTTTATAGCGAAAATTAGTAGACTCTGTTTAGGATGATTCCATAACCCTATCTTGTACAGGCTGTATCTCCAAAATTATAAGGCCTCATGATCTGAATTTTGAACCCAACGTACCTTGATCCATCTACTAAATATCCTCCAAGCTGTTCCTTCTGAAACATTGTAGAAACAAAGTTACAGTGAAAATTCCAAGGTGTCTCAGATGTAGCAGCGAAACCCCAAGACCTTGAGCTCTGATACCATATGTTAAGAACCAAATATAAATATATCATAGAAAAACCTCAGAGAAAGTACTCAGCACCTTGAAAAAGAGATAATTTCAGATAATAAGTCTCTTCAAGGGGGCAACCTCCTTTTACCCCACTTAAATGTTCAAGTACAAGATGATTCAAAATGAAAATGTCTCCTTAGTATATATAGGAGACTAGGAGGTATAATTACAACTAATGGCCTAAAGCCAACATAAATAAAATAACATTACTAATATAATATGCCCCAATTAAGGGGTAATGAGCCAATATTAGGGCTTAACATGATTGGATATCGCTTTTCTTCTTCCACCCTTTTCTCTGTCTGCGGTGTTGATGACTTTGTTCCCCTACTGCTACTTGCTGCCAGAATTTCCCCAATTTGCTTGAGGAACTGCCACATGTCTTCCAAATCCTCTTGAATCCTATCTCTGTGGTGCACAACATGGTCAAAATTATCGGCTAGACAATCTTATACCATTTGGGCTATCATTTCCCTATCGTCATCCGTGATCATATAATCTGAAGGTGTTCTTTGGGCCTTCGTTTTCTTGTGCGCTCCTCCTATCTGTGCGGCTGGCCTCTTATTTCCCCCTGGTTCCTATGAGCTGGGACTTGCTATGGTCCCTTGCGTGACCTATGCCTACTTCTGCTCCTCTTTGGCTGGTTGTGTATTCTCCTTATTCCCCTTCTAGGTCCCCGTCTTTGCTGTGCATTCATTTGTCTATGTTGTTTGTGACTGACCTATCCTTTGTTTCTTTGGTACTTGGATTTCCCGAGGCTGTGTTTCTTCCTTCCCTGCCTCTTCTTCTACTGTTCTTTCTAGCATGTTTTGGGTGAGGATTGGAATCCTCCATTCATCTTCCTAGTCTTTAATCACCAGGTCGATGTCACCCTCTGTGATACATTAACACATTTGTAGCCACTGTTTACCAGGATACCTCCGTGCCTATATCCACATTGTATGTCATGTGGCCTTGAAGTTGATGATGTCTTGATACCGCGCAACAACATGTGGTGTGATCCTCCACATGTTGGAGATGGCTTCCTAAAGGTCACATAGTTATCCTTCAAATATAGACCCATTCATCCTTTTGTGCCTAGCATCCAACATAGCTCTCAACAGTAAATATCTCGCTCCCTGATTTGGCTTAGGTTTGGTACAAAAAGTTACATATCTTGATTCTCTCCAGCCCATAAAGGCTACTAACATGATTAACCATGAATAGTGAAACTCTGTGCCTAGATCCTATGCATCCTTGCAGTCATCCAAGAACAAGTTCAAGAGATACGGTGCCCAACTCACTGTGGTTCCCTCTGCGCACTGAGTTGCAACTGTGACAACTCCAGCTGAAACTTCCTCCCTACGACATTTTCTTAGAATCTCACAGGATAAGATTTTTGCACCCATTTGTGTTGCGACATTGTTGATCCTCTTGATAATGATCCTTGTTGTCCCCCTGTCGGTACCATACTTCTTCTTCATCTCTTCTACTAGTGCTTTCTCCCTGGCTTTATCGTCAAGAAACTATGCGAGATCCATGCCTCGGGATGGCAATCATGTTATGATGGAAATAAGCTCTAGGTCTATCGAGACGAGCTTGTCCAACCATATGTCCCTGCCATGCATGATTGATAACAACTGTTTGAAGCATGCGATTGCGTACTGACCTTTTCCAAAATGTGGTAGGTCCAACAAACCTAAAATTATTGTTTTCTCCAACCTGGTTTCCCATTGGAGTGGTAGATCAATCGATTCTCTAACCCGATTAGTGCCCATAGTCTCTAAGTATACCCTCTTTGCAAGTTCCAGAAGCTTTTCTGTGTCTGCTACATCGTGGTCTAAGTATTTGAGCTTCCCTATATGGCCAAGCAGGTCTGGTCCTACCTATACCCCATTTGGTATACGTGGTATAATGATTGCTGCGAGAGGTTGCTTGCGAGGTGACCTGGGTACCTATAGTTTGTCTTTCTTCGGTGGTGGTGTTTGGCTCAAAGTTTCAACGGATTCCATTTATTCTTTAGTATACCATTCCAACCAACCCGTGACATCTTATACTGTTCCTTCTAGTGGGTGGTTTGACATAGTGGTTTGAGACTCGTCTGGCTCAACTGCTACTTCCAGATTCGACACCGTTCCATTGACTTTTGGAGTTGCTTCGATGTTCTCTAGTCGTGCCTCCTTCAGGGTTTCTATGTCTTGGTTCGATGACTCCTGTACTTCTGCTGGTATATCTATGCTTGTGCCCTCTGATGCCGGCTATTGAGTTTCTTCTAGTATAGGTTTAGGGTTCACCGATGTTGTGTCTAGAGATGGGATTTTTTCAACATTGACGATCTCTGACGGCTGTTGTTCACCTTCTTCCATATGTACTTGTGACCTGGTCTGAACTCTGGTTTTTCTGGTGGTATGGCTCACTTCTGCTTGCTTTGGTGGTGCCATGGTGGTGAATGTCAAAAGTTTTCTGAATTTGAACGGTCTCTGTGAACTCGCTCTGTGATTTTTAGCCTCTATCGCTCTTTGTCTGATCTCTTTTCGCAACTAAACTGTTTTCTCTCGTGTTTGTGTGTTGTATGGGATTCCCATGAAGCTTGTTGAGGATGCTTCCTTAATTATGGGTTCAATGCACCTATGGCGGTTTCATACTTGTCATTACTCTACCTTGTAGACTCTAGTTAGCATGATTAATGTGGCATCCCATCGATCCTTTCCGTCCTTCAATTCCGCCTATCATTGTCTTACCGTACTTCTTTTTCTGACTTTCCTTTTCCCGCTTGTTTCCATTTTGACGTGACCATTTTCCTTCTCCTCACCAAGTTTGTGTTTTTAAGTGTGCATGCCCTTTCTATCTTTCGACGCACTGCACCTCTGTTCGTATTGTTTTCTAATATTTGTTTATTTTATTTTTTTTACTACGCGGTGGGTGGTCGACTGTCCTTGTACAGCTTCAGTCAGCTCCCATTAATCATCCCTCAGAGTTCTGTGTTTGATAAGTCTCTCAACTGTACAACCCCTCCATCTGTGACCGATTTTACTTCGTACGGTCCTAACCAGTGCATTCTTAGCTTTCGTGGGTGCTGAAGTGATTTGTTGTCATACATCAATACTAGATCTCCTTCCTTAAAAGTTTTCTTCTTGATGTGCCTATCATGCCAAGCTTTGTCTCTTGCTTTTTGAACTTGTTGGTGGAACCCTGCTAATATTCGGTCTTCCTCCATGGTCATTAACTGATTTAGTCGCTCCTGTAGTGCGCCTCGTTCTGTCATATTTGTGATTGTTGCTATGTGCAAGCTTGGTACTAAACAATCTAATGGCACCACTGCTTCTTGGCCATAGACAAGTTTAAATGGTGTGTGCCCTGTCAACTTTTTGCAAGTAGTCCTATAGGCCCATAATACTGCTGGTACTTTGAGGTCTCAGTCGTCCTTGTTGAAGTTACAGATCTTTGTCTGTGCGTTCTCTAGGATTTTGTTAAATGCTTCCACTATGCCATTTGCTTGTGGATGATATGGTGTTCTCTTTTGATGATGGAATTCAAACTGTTCAGTAATAGCGCTAATAGTGTTGTTTATGAAGTGCGTGCCTTGGTAACTCATCAAAATTCTTGGGCATCCAAATCTAGTGATCACTTGTTCAAATAAAAAGTGTGTTGTTGTTTCTGTACTGCAATCCTTCACTGGTGCGGCTTTCGCCTATATTGTTAGGTACTCTGTCACGGTGATAATGTACCTAGCGCTTGTTCTCTTTGCTAGTGGGTTGATTGGTCCCACAAAGTCTATTTCCCACTTATCGAATGCTTGCAATGTTACTTGTGGTCGTAATGGAATCTCATCCCTTATGTTGGGTTTACCTACCCTTTGAAAGACATCACATCTTTGACAGTACTCCATCAAGTATCTGTGAATCGTCGAACACCATAGTCTTGTGCATAATACCTTCTGTGTGGTATCTTTAAATGCATACTTACCTCCTGCTATTCCCTCACGAGCTTCTGCTAAAACTCTTGGTATTTCGTGTTCTAACACATATCTTCACAAGATGCTATCTGCGCCCATTTTGTATAGGTGTGTTGCAATTAGTTGATAGTCACCAGTGCAGACTACCATGTTTTTCTTATGTGCGGTGCTATATTCTCGCAGCGCAATACCCATGCTAAAGTACTGAATGATATCTGTGAAGTGTTCATCAACTATTTGGACTAAAAATAACTATGCATCTGGGAAGTTGTCTTCTAAATTCATAGGTTCTTCTCCATTTGTGACTCTTGATAGGGGGTCAGGTCCTGCATTTAATTTTCCTGTCTTAACTATTAATTCAAAGTCAAATTCTTGAAATAGCAGTAACCATAGACACATTATCCCCCCCAACACTGGCTTGTTGACTAGGTATTTAAGGGCTGAGTGATCTGTGAACATCTTGAAGTGTTTTCCCAATAAGTAGTGTCTGAACTTTTGCAGTGCATAGACCATAGCTAGGCCTTCCCTTTCCATAGTGTTATAGTTCTGCTCCGATTCTGACAACTTCTTGTGCACAAATGCTATCGGGTGATCCAAGTCTCCCGATCCTGGTTGTGCTAAGATAGATCCAAGTGATATGACTGATGAATATACATGCACATGGAATGTCTTCTCCCCATCTAAAAATACTAATCTCGGCACGGTGACCATCTTTTCCTTTAGGGTATCCAAACCGTGTTGGCACTCATCGTTCCACTGAAATTTTGTATCCTTTCTTAAAAAAATTTCCATTGGTGCAGTAATCTGCGCATACCCTTTGATAAATTTCCTGTAGTATCCTATGTGTCCCAACGTCACTCTTAGCTGTCAGACTGTTTTAGGTGGTGGTAAGTTAACAATTACTGCAATCTTTGTAGGATCTACTAATAAACCTTGTTTGCATACTATATGGCCCAATAGTATCCCAAACGGTGTTCCAAATATGCATTTCTTTATGTGCAGTGATATCTGGCACTGCCTACATATTTATAACATCAGGCATAAAACTTATACATGGTCCTTCAACAAACTGTAGACTGTCCAATCGTCCAAGTATACCTCTAGGAACTGATGGATGAATTCTTTAAACGTGACGATGACTACTCTGGAGAATATGGCCAGTGCATTCTTTAGTCCAAACGACATGAATGTGTATTGGTAGGATCCCCATTCTATCGCAAACATGGTATTGTATATGTCTTCCTATTCTATCTTAATCTAATGGTAGCCTGAGAATCCATCAGTGAATGAGTAAGCTCTGTGTCCACCTATGTTCTCTAACACTTCATCCGTGAAAGGTGTAGGGAATGGGTCATGTAGGCATGCATCATTCAACTTCCTCAAGTCAACACATATCCTTATCTCTCCTTTTTTATTGTCCTGCACTACCATCGATCTTATCCATTCTGATTCTTTGACCGGTTCTATGATTCTAGCTTCAATCATCCTGTCGATCTCATCTTTTACTTTCTTCTTATATATTGGGTTTAGTCTATACGGTCGTTGTCTGATCGATCTTGCTTCAGGTCTGAGTGGTATCTTCATTTCTCCTAGCTCTCCAGCTATACCCTTCATATCTATAAATGTTGTGGGAAACAAGTCAGTGTACTCACGCAACAACTCTGTTATGCTTTCTATTGTTTGCTCATCGCAGTAGTCTCTAATGATGTCCATTTTGGGGTGCTCAATTGTCCCAATATTGACTTTCTTTACCTTGATCAGTGCAGAAATAACTTCTGATTCTATAGGTGGTCCCTCTACTTCTCTTCCACCTTTTGCTTCTTCGATCTGAATATCATGCAGATCTTCTTCATATGGTGCTTCCTCTTGCACATGGTAACGTGACAATAGTTCCTTAACTGTATTTTTGTTCCGTTGTTTCTCTTCTATGATAAGTTCTACTTTTTTTTCTTTGATGAATATCACTCCTCTTATCTATTTAAGCACGACATCTATGTTTGGGTTCTGATGTTCGAATGAAAAAGTGACTATAAAATTTTGTTGCAATGTCATCTAGGTCATAGTTCCCTTGTGCAATTCCTAGTCTGTGTACGAGTTCCCTGGTATGACCTCTAGAGTGTGTATGAAATGACGAGGCCATTCCTCTGGGGGTGTCGATTTCCACATCCTTCTACACTTCTCCAAGTGTTCCGCTGGTGCCCCTTTTCCATCATACTTCTACTTCTTGTTGTTTTTCTGTTCTTCCTTGAACCTTATCCGCTTACATTGGTACCAATCTGTAATTGTCTCTTTGTGTGCACCCCACCATATTGAAGTTGTGGACTTGATTTCTATATCAAGTACTAAAAATATCTGATTCTCTAATACTTCATATTCATACTAGTCTAAGAATGTTTCCAAGTCATTTACACCGTGGAAACTGGGTGGTTCCCTTATCTCTGTACCTACCCATCTTACTGTGAAGTCTATTTGTGCACATCTTTTTGTGGAAACTTTCTGTAGGCTTTGTTGCCAGTTCTCTAGACCTGTATCTGATTCTGTTGCACATGAAGTAATGCTCCACCAACTGAGTATCCCATCTACAGTTGGGCTTATGTAATCCTCATTGCACGTAGTTGTTTTGTACAACTGGTTGATTTCCTTTAAGTCTAGGTAAGTAGGTTCTACAAAACTCTCCCCTTCCGATGGATCTAATGGCGCGATGACCTTGTATTCTCTTGAATCAAATATCATTTTCCTGGTCTTCAAGTTGATTATGTCCTGGTTGTCAAATGCCCAATCCATACCAAGCAACGCTGGATATGGTGTTGTGTCGTTCACTATTTCAATGAATTCAAAATATGCTTTAGTGCGCACTCCATCTAGGTCTACTGTTACTCCTTTCAGTCTATCGATTGGTAGGACTCTATGTTGGTTTTCCAGTTTCAATTGAGCAGGTGAATATCCTAATGTGGGATCTCCCATGCATTTCCATGTCTTCTTTGGTAATACATTCTCTTTAGGTCCTAGATCCAGTATAATATCACCCATGTTGAAATACCCGATGTTGGCATTCAGTATGAACTCCCTACTGGTTCTTCTCCTTGTATGTAGGTGATTGACAATTTTTTGTTCTATTTTTCCTTTCGTCTCGATGCTACATTTTTCTAGTATGTTTTGCAATATTTTCACAGATGATGGATCACTTAATACTTTTACACATGATTGGAAAAATCCTTTGATTGTACTTACTTGTCCCATGGGTTGCATTTCATTGGTATGATCCAATAATGGAGGCATCTCGTACTCTAGTGCTTCCTTGTTTTGTTGCATAGTTGAAGTCGACGCCATGTGTTCCTTCTGAAATTCTTGTCTCTCTTCCTTAAATATTGCTTTCTTGTTCTACGCATCGAACTGTTTCCTTGGTTCGATGTTCTTATTCATCCACTGTTTTTTTACTTATTCTTGTCAGACTACTTTGTTTCCCGTCTTTGCTCCTTCGCGAGTAACTATGTTGATATTCTGTCCTTCATCCCTTGCTTTGGTTGAAATCCACTGAACATTCTGGTTGTTCTGGTTCCTCTTTTCCTGGATCTTTACTAGTAGTGTCAGACATTCCTCCGTATCATGGTCCAATGCACGACAATACATACAAGTCACTGGTGGAAGTGGACATTCTTTTGCGTAATGTCTCGATTTTTGGAAATTGTGACATACCACTAGTCCTCTACCTTGTCCAAAACCTCCTCTGGCTCATCCTACACCTATGTATCCTGCTCGATCTCCTCTTGGCGCGTTATACTGAGGCGCTTGATTATACTGTTTGATATTGTACTAAGGATTTTCTGTGTTGTACTGCGGTTGCGCGTTATTATATGGTTGTTGTACATTATTATACTCTTGTTGCACAGTGTTATATGCAGTTGGAACTTGATTGAACTATGGTGCGACTTGCCCAGTCATCATTTCTGCCTGCACTCTATATGCATCTGATGTCCTCTCTCTCATCAAATTCATGGTTCTACTATCTTTGTCATCATGGCCCACTGACTTGCAAAAGGTGAAATATGAACTCATTGGTACTGTCTAGTATTTCTGCATCATCGTGTAGTGATAAGGGTTGTGACCCAGTTTCTTGCATATTTTGCACCACAATCCTCCTATTGGTAATGGATTTGGAATTTATGCTGTCATATACTATGTGAATGTTGGACATTCGTTCTTGTGGTGTCCTTCCATCCTGCATGTAGTGCACCAAACAACTTCTCATTTTTCCTTATTCTTATTCTGGTTTAGATGAAACATTAGATTCTTCAAGTCCTCCTTCAGTTCTTCGATAGCTAGGTCCCTCTGTTGATACTGATTTTCTTCTAGTTGCAGGGATTCCTGCAGAGCCTCTACCTGCATCTGGAACTTCTGTTGTCGCAATGGGTATTTTAAATGTGGTATCAATGAGTTGACAAATAGGAGTCGATGTTTCATATCGGTCATGAGATATTTTAACTTTCCCTTCAATTGCTTGAATCTCTGATCAATATCCCATATAGACTCTCCTAGTTTCTATCTTATTTCGATCATCTCGTTCATGTACTGATCCTCTGAACTTGGCTTATGGAACTCGTTTATCAATAACTTCTTAATTTCTGTCAGTGTCCTTGTCATCCTAGGGTCATTGTTTGCATCTAGACTCATGCACCAGTCTAGTGCGTGGTCTCTTAGCGTAATCGCTAACTGCGCAAGTTTGGTATCTTCATCAGTGATATGTTTTGCTTCCCAGATATTTGCACAAATGAACAAATGTTTATCAGGGTCTTCTGCTACTTCTCCTCAAAATTCCGGTAACTTGATGGTGAGATTGTGTCCTGCCATTTTGAATGCTGAACTACTACCTCCGCGTGGTGTAGATACTTAACTAATGATTCTTGAACTAGCTCCTCTAGTTGTTGTTCCTTGTGTAGATGTACTTCCTACTGTCTGACTACTTCTGAACTTTGGTTGTCTAAAAGGTGTTGTTCTCTTTGGTGTATTAGTCACACATGGGTTTATGGGTTCCACACTGACATTAATATGGATAGAATTGTTACCTTCTCTTCCCGCCCTTAGATCTCTCGTCTTCCTCTCATATGTTGCATGCAATATTTCATCAATCTGCTCCACAGCTCGAAGATCCTCTACCTCTTCCTCATCACTCTCCAAGCCTTCCCTTGCAACTACAACTCTCTTCTTGGTATTCACCTTGTATTGGTAGGGTACTCCACTACGTGTCTTTCCAACTATCACCATCATCTTCTTGATCTAGTCGTCATCCATCATGATTGGGTCCAAGGGTTCCTCCTTCTTGCCCTGATCCTTTCCTCCTTCCATTTTTCCTTTTCCTGTCATTGCTTCCCCCCTTCCCCCATGCATGCAAGGAAGTTTTAGCTGTCTGACTCCATTGTCATTACACCTTTTTTGTATAGCAATATCTTAACAGAAGTATAGATAGATAGAATGTACCTTCCTCGAGGTCCACATAGAAACTCTTGTTCCATTGCGCTGTATGACTTCGCTGTGTCGACTACGAACTCTGTTATAAAGCCTGCCACAAAATTGTCAAGCCAAAAGCTACCATGCGGGTGAATTTGTTGTTCACATGCTGTAACTGCTCAATCTGTACTAGGGTCCACTCTAGCTGTCTAATCTGCTTCGTTGCATGGTTATCCTTCAACCTTAGTATCCACTCCTACAATAGATGTGGAAAATCGCAGAAAAAGACTTCATGCAAATCAATAAGCATGTATTTCTCAAGATATTTGTGGGGTGTTTCTCTAGGGTTTCTATTGTATTTATGTGAAAAATCTAGCTCTTTTGTTCTTAACCATCTTTCAATCTCTTCTTTTGGGGGTTTCCACGGTCTTAACATCCTCTTCTAATGGTTCATTAATTTCTTATTTTCTTTACTCTTTTCTTGCTCAACTTATCTCATATACTCAATCCTCTCTTGTTCCTACCAATGACAACATAACCATTTGTTGGTTAACTCTTCTATTATGTCTGGGTTTATTGACCCAGGTTTCACGTCTGTTCGGGTTTCCAATAAAGCCTCTAAAACTATCAACCCTCCTGGTAAACCAGAAGGAAACACAACACACAGAATGCACTGCACAGTCTCACCTGAGATAGATTTAATGGGAGGCTATAATACTCAAGTGTTTACAACCTAGGATTGAGTGTGAGATATGGGAACTATATATTGAACCATTTTTATAACTGTAAATGCAATACTATAATTTGCGAATAAGCATGAAATATAAAAACTCATTCATTAAGCATAACAATAACTACTGAAGACAATAAAGATACACACACATTCATCACACAACACATATGTTACCATGGTTCACCCCCTCCTGGGCTACGTCCACAAATATTTGGCTCTCAACTCTTTTCTTATAGTCGTTCTGTCACTACTCGCTGCGCACTTACAACTCTTCTCTTTCGGGTAAGATCTATATGAGGCAGACTAGATCGCACCAGGCTCCTCAGCCTGCAATATAACCCTCAGGATCTACCCTCCTTCATCTTCTCTAGCTCTACAACTTATAAAAAATAGATCATACAACAAAATATTACATATCGGTTCGCTACAACAACTCGCTCTACAATAAAAACTTATCTCTATACCCTCTGAACTCCCTAACAACCACAATAAACATAACTCCTCTATGATACTGAAGTATCTGTATTTATACATTTATGGCTCTTCAACCATTACAATACATTACCAAAACCCTAACCCTACCGTCGTCAGGTCTTCCGTGCATGCACGCATGTTGTTCCTCCTTCCGACTGTCACTTTCCTCGAGCATGCTTTCTTTCCCAAATCACCTTGCTTTTCCGCTTTGGCCTGCCTCCAACAACATCCCTTCCTAAAACTCTTTTTTAGCTGCATGGATGAAATTTATCTAACAACTACAACTATTAGAATGACTTGGATTTTTCCTTTCTTCCCTTCCTCATCAAGATAAGTGATTGTCTTGTTGGAAAAATCTAGGAGAACATGGTGTTTCTCCAACCAATCCATTCCAATCAGACAATCATAATATCATAAAGGTATGGTGTTCACATCTACCTTTGTTTTGAGTCCATTCATGTCTATTGTACAATCTTTAAATGGCTCACTGATTTTCCTCTTAGCCCCTATGGCTAACTGAACTAACCAATATTTCTTATTCTTACTTCTTTGTAAGTGAAATATTTCAACAATGTTGTATTTTATGTAACTATGGCTAGCTCCAAAATAAATTAAAATTTCTATGGGCTAGATATCAATCTTACCTTCCACTTCAATCATGGGGGATTGATATTCTGCTTGCTTGTTGTCCAAGGATACATAAATCCTTGGAATGTTTACACCTATATATTACACTGTTTAAACTTCTTGAATATTATGAACAATCCTCAATCAATTATTCAACCCATCATCATACAATAATCACAATTTCATGTACAAAACGTGGAAGTTGTTTCACGAATAATGAGACACTTTGTGGTTCCCATGTAGATAATGGGACACTTTGTGTTCCCATGATGGTTATGTTAGGATCCCATTATCATTATACCACATTTTGAATTATATGTTTTATTTTTTTCTTTCTTTTGGTACTTTTGCATTAGCCATTAGATCTTGCAAGGGTCATATTACACAATTTAGGAGTTGGGTATTTGTAATGTTTGGTATATGGATGTATTACATTAAATATTATACACCTACACAAATTCCCACAAACCCATAACATCATTCGGAATAAATAGCTTGTGGGTCAAACTCTTATGTCACTTGGGATCACTAACCTCACCGAGAAAAGAGTTGGGACAACCAATTTTTGGCAGACTAAATGGATATATATTTCAAACGTTTTCTAGGGTGTATTCTCTTATGAATCTAGTTTATAATCCAACTTGAATAATCACATTCCTATATCATATGAGAAATTTATTCCCTAGTTACCAAACATGCACAAATAAAATTCTATTTCCCATGTTGTTCTTTGGTGTACTTAACCCATCAATTATTCATTTTTGAAAACCCATTTCTATTAGAGATACATACATGAATGTACTTTCATCCCCAAGTGGAATCAGGTTGATCCATCATTAGACAAAAAATGTTATACCAAAAACTGTGACAACTGGTCTAGGTTGGAAATTGAAAACAATAATACCATGCAGCCTATCTCTCAGCATGTTTAACATAAACCTGTTTATATTCGATATATCTCTATGAATCCACTTTAATATGCCTTTGGAATCACTCTAATTGGACATTTAATGAATACTTTACCATTGAAACACTGGCGAGTAGTGTAGGCTGGACACCACTCCTCATCAGGTAACAATGAAATTTTTTAATGAATCCTTGAAGAGATCTATTTTACATGCATTATTTGCACTCATTTTTATGTTTTATTGGAGGAATAAATTCCTCATAGCTCTTTTATTCCATAATCTCACCTTGTGTTGTAGGAAAAATGCTAGTTTTTTTTGTAGGTCAAACAAGGATCATGGAGGTCAATCCATGAACAAGTGATTTTTGAAGGAAACATTTCATGATATGGGAATCTCACCAAGATGTGAAAAAAAGTGTGCAATCATGTAATGTTGAGTCCTTGGATGTGCCATGTCCTAGGAACTTGCTATAGAATTGTGCAAGTTGTTGACCTACAACACACAAACATCACTTTGCTATATCAACAATTCCACTGCTACATAAGACCTAATGTTCATCATACTCATTCACCAACACTAATGTATTCCCTTAAATTTTATTCTTCTTATCTTATAAGTAGTGGCCCATTGAAGTTAATGAATCCTCCTTTTCTTATGTGGTTGACAATAACCACTGCTTTAATCACTTATTTCCATACCTTAACTTTATCCTACTTCTTTCTTCTACAAGAACTATAATATAACTCCCTGCTCCACCCACTCTTAACCCACCCAATAAAGTACTTTGGCTCACTTACAATGCCAAGATACCTTTCTAGTCTCAATATTTGTTGAATAAATGGATCCTTTCACTACCAATCCATCATAATTTTCTCACTCCTTTCCTACTACTGATCCCATCTTCCTCCATGATAAACATTTGCTAGTATGCTACAAAAATTGTATTTGTTTCCATTCTTAGTTGTACTTCACCAATCCACCATTGCTATAGAATTAACGAGAAATAACAAAGTTCTAAGTATGGATTCATTAGATAAATATTGGTGCTTACACACAAGAAATAGTACTAATACTCCATAAGGTTGTCACACAAGAACCAACTACCATGAAAATCTCACAAAAAAGAAAAAAAAGTGTTTTCAAACAAGAACCAACACCTACCGGCCTTAGAAGACCCTATTGTTGCCACACAATAACCAACAATGGGAGACATTTTTGTTGTCACACTAGAGGGGGTGGAAGGAAACACTATTGTTTCTCCACAAGAACCAACAATAGAAAAATAAGCAATCAACATATATGGACAAGCCAAGGAAATGTGTTCAAAATATTGGGAATCATTTCTATAGTATTGCGGTTTCCCATTGGAAGATGTCTCATATCAGGGAGATCAAGGAATATTGGTATAACTCACTTTCATCCAAAGAAAAAAAGGAAACAATCTAAGGATGAAAACCTGTTTCAGGCGTCCCTAGTCCTAGTGACACTAGAAAACCTGTTTACTAGATGGTATCTCTAGGATAAATAGGTACCAATTGTGAAAACTTCACTAAGGTGCAATTGGGAAATATTTTCTTAAAAACCATTCCTATAGGGAGTAAAGTTTGTAAACAAAAAACAAAAAGAGAGAAGAAAGAAAAAATAAAAAAATCATACAAACACTGAACTCACTAACTCCATTTCTACGTTTTTCTAGGTGTGAGTCACTCCAACCTTAGTCATTTCATACTTCTCATACCGCCAGTTCTATTTACATAGTCTCTATACAGTTCAACCCAACACATATTGAGAAATAGTCCTTTGGTACTATTTACATAGTCTCTATACAGTTCAACCCTACACATATTGAGAAATAGTCCTTTGGTACTATTTACAGATAGAAGGGATCTCAACAACTATCTTACTATCTTAGCTCCAAAGGTTATACTCATAAATGTGTTATTGTAGGGAAATTTCATTCATTCTCATTGCATTTTTGTCTTTTTTTCCAGTAAAATCATATGGCACTATTAAACCAAGCAACAGATTTTAGTTGCTATATCTCCCCTCATTACTTTATCCTGAAGCCCTCCATAGATAAATTCATCTACGCTTGAATGTTATAGTTCCACTGAGAACAACACTTGAGAAGATACTCTCAAGTACCTGGGTAATCATGTAGTATGACTAAAGATATGGTCTAGCCTCCTTAGTTGGTGCCTTGAGATATTGGGCCGAGTAAAAGTTTTCAACCCTACAGATATATCATAGTGAAAACCCTTACCTGTAGAAACCCTAAACACCCTAACCCTTGGGACAAAAACAGAGAAGAAAAAAGAACAAACAAGATCTACTACCGCGCAACCTTGTCTCCTGTAAATTTTTTTTCCGTGGGACCGAGCCCTTCCCAACACCCCTATTTGGAACTTATCCCATTGATTTCATCTCTTTGCACTAATAATTGTGGTACCATTCACCAGTAACCCATTTCTTTGTAGTCCCACTTCCCCCCTATCCCATCCCCATGACCCACACCCAAAATCAATATTGGGACCAATGTCTCACTGCCTTGGACAAAGATAATGAGAAAACCCAAATTGATATTTCTTCCATTACTTCTAGTATTTCTAACCTCAACTCTCGAATTGATCCACTCAAATCACTTCCCACATCCATCACTTAATTGATCTCCATGTGTCAAAAATCCCAGGACGCAATGAACAATTTGACCTCCTTGTTTAAGCCCATTCCATATCCCTTCTTTTGTTCCACACATTATAAACTTGAAGGTCTTGAATCCTCCTAGTCCACATATTTTCCTTCCAACCACTTTGAGTGGGACCTGCATCCCCCTCGGTGGAGGTGAAATTTTTTTATGGCTCGGATCCCACATGCTAGGTCACTCAAATGGAACATTATTTCTCTTTGTATGGAATTAGTGATGAGTTGGACAAACTTAGATATGGTGTTCTCCATCTAGATCTTGAACATTGACAATGGTGAAAATGGATAAAATATGCCCACCAAGGGTATGTGGCTTGGACACAATTTATTGCAGAGGTTTACAAATGATTTGAGATTGACACCCACCATTTAGGTCGTTTGACCAAGTTTAAACAATCTAGCACAATGGAAGAATTTATAACTTCTTTTGAGCACTTGGATTTCCACATAGAGGGCATGCATGATGATTTTTTTCTAGGAATTCTTTATCAATGGCCTCAAGGATGAGATTTGTGCCCATGTTCTCATGGATCTCCCTCAGAGTTGGGTGGAAGCTACTAAAAGAGCTGAGGAAGCACAATAGGTTGTCTATTCTCAAACCATAAAACCATCCTTTCTTCCTTACCCTAAACCCGCCAATCCAGCCCCTCCTTCCACTCCACCAAAGATCCAAAAATTGACCTAGGCAGAAACAATTGGATGCCAACTCACGAGCCTTTGTTATAATTGTGATGAAAAATATTTTTTGGGGCACAAATGTAAGGAACAAAAACATTGTATGGCCATCTATGAGGATGTTTCAGAAGAAGTAGTCAAGGCCGCCCCCATGGTTGAGTTACCAAAACCAACGGATATTACTCCACCCTCTGACCCCCAGAAGTTGAACCAACCATTTCAATGAATTCTCTCACTGGCTTCTCTGCTCTCCAAACCTTCAATCTAATTGGTTACATTAAGCATAAGAAGGTCATCATCCTCATTTAAAGTGGAAGCACCCATAATTTTATTCATCTCCGCATTACCCAAGAAACTAATTTCTATATCTGTGCAGTCAACAACTTTCAAATCATGATTACCAATGGTGGTTCCATTAAATGTGGGGGGCATTGTGAAAATTTGCGTTACCAAATTGGTAAGTACAACATGAAATATCATGTGTTTTCTATCGAAATGGGTGGTTGTGACATTATGCTTGCTGCATAATGGTTATGGACTCTTGGTCCCATCCTCATGGATTTTAAGGAATTAACCATGCAATTCATCCAGGAGGGCCAACAATGTAAGTTCCAAGGCATCACCGTAGGTTCCCATGAAATAATTAGTTTCCATTGCGATCCGAAAAGATCTTTTAAAGACTATGGTTGAGTTTTAAAAACATGAGTTCATTAACCATTTGATAAATTGATGAAAGAGGAAGAATTAATGTTGTAACATAGAAACCATAATGAAATATACATATATGGAAATAAGAAAACCATAACAACAAAAGTTGTTAACGGAGTTCAAAAATATTGCCTACGTCTCTGGGCCTTTGTCTTAGTGGGTGGGGCTTTCTTATTTATGTTCAAATCTTCAAAAGTAAATCATAAAAGTTCCAAATGGATTACAAACTGATCTGGCTGTGTTCTTCTAGATCTGAAGAACCCATCAAAACTGATGGCACTAAAAACAGATGAACGAAGCTCCCAGAAATGACTCGCAAAGTTTCTCTCCTCAATGGCTTCCCTGCATAAAAATGCCTTTGGATTTTCAATTCTTCAGCATTTTCCTATTCTGAACCTCCCTCAAGGCTACCAAGAACCTCTAGTTTTTATAGGCTTGAATTTGGAAACAAACTCCTAACTTCCCCCCAATATCTGGCCTCAAAAAGGGCTCTAGATCCTCCAATAATGGCCAAAATCTCTCAAAACTGGCTGAAATAACCATAAAAATCATATAATAAGGTCAAAATACCCAAAAATGGACAAAATGCAGGGTGCAACCCCTTTTCTCCAGGCCCCTGGGCATATAGGGCACTACCATATGGCCTTAGGCTAGGCTGGCGCACTAGACCCTCCGGAAAAACCCCATGGTCCTGTGGCTACGACCCATTTGGCCAAGCTCCAATACCTCCATGCGCAAAGTAATTGGTTGGGCCCCTAGTTCCTAGCCCCCAGTCTAGCACCTTGGTTGGCGAGCTAGCCCGACCGACCAAACGCTATCCACAAATCCGTGTCCAAACGATATAGTGCAGGGTCATATGTGACAATTATATGGTAGTTTGTGTCGGGGCTAGCCGAAGTGGACCATGCGCCAAGGGATGGACATATGGTATGGGCATATGCAGGTGCGCCAGGGGTTGGGACCTAGCCCCAGCCCTATTCTCTGCCACATTATATGCCATTCAAAATTAAATATAAACAAAGCCGTATAGTGTTAAGCAATACCTTGTGGGATGGATAGTAGCTCGACCCTGCCAAATCATTCGCCCGGACCGGAGGTCACGGGTTTGACTCTCGTGGAGTCACAAATAATTTTTCCCAAGCAACCATTGAAGGGGTGCCACGTGGAAGCCCATGACTGGGCCACGTGGCACCATACCATTCGCCCGAAATATGCCATGTGTCAGAGCAAGATTCGACCACTTGTCTACCCAATTAGCATGTTACTGTACCTACCACATCACTGTATGGACGTACAGTCTTTACAGTCAGCTGCCGTGTCAACACTATATGGACTATATAGACTGCACAGTCATCAAATTTTTCTTGTTTGGAAAAACAAACAGATCGCGATATCTTTCTCATAAGGTGTTTGTTTGAGCCCGTTCAAGTTGCGTTGGGTTCCTAATGACGAGGCCTACACACAAGTCAATTTTGAAGCGATTTCGAGCACTTTGATTTTTAGGCCTTCCTAGACCCATTTTAGATCACACCTCCCCACTAAGACTTTTTGTTCCTCCAAAAGGATACTAACTAGTCATCAATTGCGGGATAGACCATCCCACTTGTTCTCTGTCTTTAAAATCTGTCCTGTGCACCTATCTTATCAAAATCAACTGTAAAACAACCATGATAACTGTAAACATATTGTTAGCCATTTGTAGTACTCTGTCACATCTTACTGAAGACACTATCATCCATGTTGACAACATTACTAATGATAACATCAGAAATATGACTGCAAATGAGCTAATATGTTTGTAGTATTTGCACGAAATTAGCTTATCTTGAAGCATAGTATGATTGAACTTCCATTCCACAATCATCTCATGTTCATGCTTAAGATCAATTACTTGATTTGGGACAATTATAGGTGTGTTGCTTGCATGATATTCCTTTCTTATTTGTTCCATTATTTGAAGAGATTTATTTGCTTTTATGTGATGAGCATGTATAACATATTCTTTTCCTGCTTTGATAAAGTGATATTGATTTTGTTCCCTGTAGAAGATTTCTTTTTGATCATACAAATAAGGACTGCCTAAAACCATTCCACATTCATTAAGTGACACCACATCACATATTACCTCATCCACAAACTTAGATGAAATTGAAAACTTTAATGTGCATTTCTTTGTTATGTGCAATTTATGGTTGTTGCTTATCCATTTAAGTGAGTAAGGTTTGTGATGCGTCCGAGTGTCTAATCTCAATTGTTTAACCAGTTCCTTTGAAATCAAGTTAGATTGAGATCCACTATCTATCAATGTTTCGACCTTAGTATGCCTCATTATGACCCTTATGTGAAACAATTTACTTCTAGAATCAAATCCATCACCAATTTTACCTGTCAAACTATCCGGTGAAATTTTAGATTCATCACCCGAATCCGATCCCAAATCTGTTGGTCATGTTTCTGCTGCCACTGTTTGCCTCCCTTTCCTTTCTTTGAACCACTTCAGTCTCTTCTCGGGATGCAATTTCCAGAAATGGCATCATCATGCCCCTCTTTCTTGCAATGCTTGCAAGAGATCTTCTCTTCCTTTCTTTCCACTGGATTTTCCTTCTTGCCATTCCACTTCCTTTTGTCCTCTTTTCTTGAAGATGATTCCCCTGATACACCAACTCTTGTTTTCCCTCCCTTAATGTTTGTTGCTTTAACATAAACCTCATCAATATTAGTAGGTCCAAACATAAATACAGTTTTACGAATATGTGCAAGTCAACCTCCTATATACTTCATAAGAGTTTCTTGGGTATGTAATAGAATGTCTAACATCAATGCCATCTTACGAAATTCATCTGTGTATTCTTGCACTATTTGTCCCTTTCTAAGTTTAAGACCTTTCCATTCAATTAAATCCTTCTATTTATAACCCAAAGGATAATTTTTTTTTCTAAGTGCAGAAACAAAAACTTGCCATGATGGAAATACATTACCCACTTGTTGTGTGCCATTTTGCAACTTGCTTTGCCACCAGATGAGTGTTGTGCTTGCAAGACAAAGCGATGCCAACTTGATTTGAGATGCCTCATCCTTGATTTGTTGCACACTGCAATAAACTTCCATCTGTTTGACCCAATTATCAAGCCTCTTTGAATTGACTTCACCATCATACATAGGTAATTCAAATTTCACATCAAGCTTAAGTAAAGGCATATCCTTTTTATGTTTATGGGAATGTTTTCTTGCAATGGACTTGGAACTTGAACTTGAAGAAGAAGAAGAA
>ML778376.1:2506066-2531225 GCA_009831015.1 Picea engelmannii | reverse complement strand
TACATAAATCCTTGGAATGTTTACACCTATATATTACACTGTTTAAACTTCTTGAATATTATGAACAATCCTCAATCAATTATTCAACCCATCATCATACAATAATCACAATTTCATGTACAAAACGTGGAAGTTGTTTCACGAATAATGAGACACTTTGTGGTTCCCATGTAGATAATGGGACACTTTGTGTTCCCATGATGGTTATGTTAGGATCCCATTATCATTATACCACATTTTGAATTATATGTTTTATTTTTTTCTTTCTTTTGGTACTTTTGCATTAGCCATTAGATCTTGCAAGGGTCATATTACACAATTTAGGAGTTGGGTATTTGTAATGTTTGGTATATGGATGTATTACATTAAATATTATACACCTACACAAATTCCCACAAACCCATAACATCATTCGGAATAAATAGCTTGTGGGTCAAACTCTTATGTCACTTGGGATCACTAACCTCACCGAGAAAAGAGTTGGGACAACCAATTTTTGGCAGACTAAATGGATATATATTTCAAACGTTTTCTAGGGTGTATTCTCTTATGAATCTAGTTTATAATCCAACTTGAATAATCACATTCCTATATCATATGAGAAATTTATTCCCTAGTTACCAAACATGCACAAATAAAATTCTATTTCCCATGTTGTTCTTTGGTGTACTTAACCCATCAATTATTCATTTTTGAAAACCCATTTCTATTAGAGATACATACATGAATGTACTTTCATCCCCAAGTGGAATCAGGTTGATCCATCATTAGACAAAAAATGTTATACCAAAAACTGTGACAACTGGTCTAGGTTGGAAATTGAAAACAATAATACCATGCAGCCTATCTCTCAGCATGTTTAACATAAACCTGTTTATATTCGATATATCTCTATGAATCCACTTTAATATGCCTTTGGAATCACTCTAATTGGACATTTAATGAATACTTTACCATTGAAACACTGGCGAGTAGTGTAGGCTGGACACCACTCCTCATCAGGTAACAATGAAATTTTTTAATGAATCCTTGAAGAGATCTATTTTACATGCATTATTTGCACTCATTTTTATGTTTTATTGGAGGAATAAATTCCTCATAGCTCTTTTATTCCATAATCTCACCTTGTGTTGTAGGAAAAATGCTAGTTTTTTTTGTAGGTCAAACAAGGATCATGGAGGTCAATCCATGAACAAGTGATTTTTGAAGGAAACATTTCATGATATGGGAATCTCACCAAGATGTGAAAAAAAGTGTGCAATCATGTAATGTTGAGTCCTTGGATGTGCCATGTCCTAGGAACTTGCTATAGAATTGTGCAAGTTGTTGACCTACAACACACAAACATCACTTTGCTATATCAACAATTCCACTGCTACATAAGACCTAATGTTCATCATACTCATTCACCAACAC
The DNA here is from genome assembly GCA_009831015.1 of Picea engelmannii. Taxonomy (NCBI): domain Eukaryota; kingdom Viridiplantae; phylum Streptophyta; class Pinopsida; order Pinales; family Pinaceae; genus Picea; species Picea engelmannii. Next base: position 2,529,809 of record ML778376.1, on the reverse strand, counting down.
TAATGTATTCCCTTAAATTTTATTCTTCTTATCTTATAAGTAGTGGCCCATTGAAGTTAATGAATCCTCCTTTTCTTATGTGGTTGACAATAACCACTGCTTTAATCACTTATTTCCATACCTTAACTTTATCCTACTTCTTTCTTCTACAAGAACTATAATATAACTCCCTGCTCCACCCACTCTTAACCCACCCAATAAAGTACTTTGGCTCACTTACAATGCCAAGATACCTTTCTAGTCTCAATATTTGTTGAATAAATGGATCCTTTCACTACCAATCCATCATAATTTTCTCACTCCTTTCCTACTACTGATCCCATCTTCCTCCATGATAAACATTTGCTAGTATGCTACAAAAATTGTATTTGTTTCCATTCTTAGTTGTACTTCACCAATCCACCATTGCTATAGAATTAACGAGAAATAACAAAGTTCTAAGTATGGATTCATTAGATAAATATTGGTGCTTACACACAAGAAATAGTACTAATACTCCATAAGGTTGTCACACAAGAACCAACTACCATGAAAATCTCACAAAAAAGAAAAAAAAGTGTTTTCAAACAAGAACCAACACCTACCGGCCTTAGAAGACCCTATTGTTGCCACACAATAACCAACAATGGGAGACATTTTTGTTGTCACACTAGAGGGGGTGGAAGGAAACACTATTGTTTCTCCACAAGAACCAACAATAGAAAAATAAGCAATCAACATATATGGACAAGCCAAGGAAATGTGTTCAAAATATTGGGAATCATTTCTATAGTATTGCGGTTTCCCATTGGAAGATGTCTCATATCAGGGAGATCAAGGAATATTGGTATAACTCACTTTCATCCAAAGAAAAAAAGGAAACAATCTAAGGATGAAAACCTGTTTCAGGCGTCCCTAGTCCTAGTGACACTAGAAAACCTGTTTACTAGATGGTATCTCTAGGATAAATAGGTACCAATTGTGAAAACTTCACTAAGGTGCAATTGGGAAATATTTTCTTAAAAACCATTCCTATAGGGAGTAAAGTTTGTAAACAAAAAACAAAAAGAGAGAAGAAAGAAAAAATAAAAAAATCATACAAACACTGAACTCACTAACTCCATTTCTACGTTTTTCTAGGTGTGAGTCACTCCAACCTTAGTCATTTCATACTTCTCATACCGCCAGTTCTATTTACATAGTCTCTATACAGTTCAACCCAACACATATTGAGAAATAGTCCTTTGGTACTATTTACATAGTCTCTATACAGTTCAACCCTACACATATTGAGAAATAGTCCTTTGGTACTATTTACAGATAGAAGGGATCTCAACAACTATCTTACTATCTTAGCTCCAAAGGTTATACTCATAAATGTGTTATTGTAGGGAAATTTCATTCATTCTCATTGCATTTTTGTCTTTTTTTCCAGTAAAATCATATGGCACTATTAAACCAAGCAACAGATTTTAGTTGCTATATCTCCCCTCATTACTTTATCCTGAAGCCCTCCATAGATAAATTCATCTACGCTTGAATGTTATAGTTCCACTGAGAACAACACTTGAGAAGATACTCTCAAGTACCTGGGTAATCATGTAGTATGACTAAAGATATGGTCTAGCCTCCTTAGTTGGTGCCTTGAGATATTGGGCCGAGTAAAAGTTTTCAACCCTACAGATATATCATAGTGAAAACCCTTACCTGTAGAAACCCTAAACACCCTAACCCTTGGGACAAAAACAGAGAAGAAAAAAGAACAAACAAGATCTACTACCGCGCAACCTTGTCTCCTGTAAATTTTTTTTCCGTGGGACCGAGCCCTTCCCAACACCCCTATTTGGAACTTATCCCATTGATTTCATCTCTTTGCACTAATAATTGTGGTACCATTCACCAGTAACCCATTTCTTTGTAGTCCCACTTCCCCCCTATCCCATCCCCATGACCCACACCCAAAATCAATATTGGGACCAATGTCTCACTGCCTTGGACAAAGATAATGAGAAAACCCAAATTGATATTTCTTCCATTACTTCTAGTATTTCTAACCTCAACTCTCGAATTGATCCACTCAAATCACTTCCCACATCCATCACTTAATTGATCTCCATGTGTCAAAAATCCCAGGACGCAATGAACAATTTGACCTCCTTGTTTAAGCCCATTCCATATCCCTTCTTTTGTTCCACACATTATAAACTTGAAGGTCTTGAATCCTCCTAGTCCACATATTTTCCTTCCAACCACTTTGAGTGGGACCTGCATCCCCCTCGGTGGAGGTGAAATTTTTTTATGGCTCGGATCCCACATGCTAGGTCACTCAAATGGAACATTATTTCTCTTTGTATGGAATTAGTGATGAGTTGGACAAACTTAGATATGGTGTTCTCCATCTAGATCTTGAACATTGACAATGGTGAAAATGGATAAAATATGCCCACCAAGGGTATGTGGCTTGGACACAATTTATTGCAGAGGTTTACAAATGATTTGAGATTGACACCCACCATTTAGGTCGTTTGACCAAGTTTAAACAATCTAGCACAATGGAAGAATTTATAACTTCTTTTGAGCACTTGGATTTCCACATAGAGGGCATGCATGATGATTTTTTTCTAGGAATTCTTTATCAATGGCCTCAAGGATGAGATTTGTGCCCATGTTCTCATGGATCTCCCTCAGAGTTGGGTGGAAGCTACTAAAAGAGCTGAGGAAGCACAATAGGTTGTCTATTCTCAAACCATAAAACCATCCTTTCTTCCTTACCCTAAACCCGCCAATCCAGCCCCTCCTTCCACTCCACCAAAGATCCAAAAATTGACCTAGGCAGAAACAATTGGATGCCAACTCACGAGCCTTTGTTATAATTGTGATGAAAAATATTTTTTGGGGCACAAATGTAAGGAACAAAAACATTGTATGGCCATCTATGAGGATGTTTCAGAAGAAGTAGTCAAGGCCGCCCCCATGGTTGAGTTACCAAAACCAACGGATATTACTCCACCCTCTGACCCCCAGAAGTTGAACCAACCATTTCAATGAATTCTCTCACTGGCTTCTCTGCTCTCCAAACCTTCAATCTAATTGGTTACATTAAGCATAAGAAGGTCATCATCCTCATTTAAAGTGGAAGCACCCATAATTTTATTCATCTCCGCATTACCCAAGAAACTAATTTCTATATCTGTGCAGTCAACAACTTTCAAATCATGATTACCAATGGTGGTTCCATTAAATGTGGGGGGCATTGTGAAAATTTGCGTTACCAAATTGGTAAGTACAACATGAAATATCATGTGTTTTCTATCGAAATGGGTGGTTGTGACATTATGCTTGCTGCATAATGGTTATGGACTCTTGGTCCCATCCTCATGGATTTTAAGGAATTAACCATGCAATTCATCCAGGAGGGCCAACAATGTAAGTTCCAAGGCATCACCGTAGGTTCCCATGAAATAATTAGTTTCCATTGCGATCCGAAAAGATCTTTTAAAGACTATGGTTGAGTTTTAAAAACATGAGTTCATTAACCATTTGATAAATTGATGAAAGAGGAAGAATTAATGTTGTAACATAGAAACCATAATGAAATATACATATATGGAAATAAGAAAACCATAACAACAAAAGTTGTTAACGGAGTTCAAAAATATTGCCTACGTCTCTGGGCCTTTGTCTTAGTGGGTGGGGCTTTCTTATTTATGTTCAAATCTTCAAAAGTAAATCATAAAAGTTCCAAATGGATTACAAACTGATCTGGCTGTGTTCTTCTAGATCTGAAGAACCCATCAAAACTGATGGCACTAAAAACAGATGAACGAAGCTCCCAGAAATGACTCGCAAAGTTTCTCTCCTCAATGGCTTCCCTGCATAAAAATGCCTTTGGATTTTCAATTCTTCAGCATTTTCCTATTCTGAACCTCCCTCAAGGCTACCAAGAACCTCTAGTTTTTATAGGCTTGAATTTGGAAACAAACTCCTAACTTCCCCCCAATATCTGGCCTCAAAAAGGGCTCTAGATCCTCCAATAATGGCCAAAATCTCTCAAAACTGGCTGAAATAACCATAAAAATCATATAATAAGGTCAAAATACCCAAAAATGGACAAAATGCAGGGTGCAACCCCTTTTCTCCAGGCCCCTGGGCATATAGGGCACTACCATATGGCCTTAGGCTAGGCTGGCGCACTAGACCCTCCGGAAAAACCCCATGGTCCTGTGGCTACGACCCATTTGGCCAAGCTCCAATACCTCCATGCGCAAAGTAATTGGTTGGGCCCCTAGTTCCTAGCCCCCAGTCTAGCACCTTGGTTGGCGAGCTAGCCCGACCGACCAAACGCTATCCACAAATCCGTGTCCAAACGATATAGTGCAGGGTCATATGTGACAATTATATGGTAGTTTGTGTCGGGGCTAGCCGAAGTGGACCATGCGCCAAGGGATGGACATATGGTATGGGCATATGCAGGTGCGCCAGGGGTTGGGACCTAGCCCCAGCCCTATTCTCTGCCACATTATATGCCATTCAAAATTAAATATAAACAAAGCCGTATAGTGTTAAGCAATACCTTGTGGGATGGATAGTAGCTCGACCCTGCCAAATCATTCGCCCGGACCGGAGGTCACGGGTTTGACTCTCGTGGAGTCACAAATAATTTTTCCCAAGCAACCATTGAAGGGGTGCCACGTGGAAGCCCATGACTGGGCCACGTGGCACCATACCATTCGCCCGAAATATGCCATGTGTCAGAGCAAGATTCGACCACTTGTCTACCCAATTAGCATGTTACTGTACCTACCACATCACTGTATGGACGTACAGTCTTTACAGTCAGCTGCCGTGTCAACACTATATGGACTATATAGACTGCACAGTCATCAAATTTTTCTTGTTTGGAAAAACAAACAGATCGCGATATCTTTCTCATAAGGTGTTTGTTTGAGCCCGTTCAAGTTGCGTTGGGTTCCTAATGACGAGGCCTACACACAAGTCAATTTTGAAGCGATTTCGAGCACTTTGATTTTTAGGCCTTCCTAGACCCATTTTAGATCACACCTCCCCACTAAGACTTTTTGTTCCTCCAAAAGGATACTAACTAGTCATCAATTGCGGGATAGACCATCCCACTTGTTCTCTGTCTTTAAAATCTGTCCTGTGCACCTATCTTATCAAAATCAACTGTAAAACAACCATGATAACTGTAAACATATTGTTAGCCATTTGTAGTACTCTGTCACATCTTACTGAAGACACTATCATCCATGTTGACAACATTACTAATGATAACATCAGAAATATGACTGCAAATGAGCTAATATGTTTGTAGTATTTGCACGAAATTAGCTTATCTTGAAGCATAGTATGATTGAACTTCCATTCCACAATCATCTCATGTTCATGCTTAAGATCAATTACTTGATTTGGGACAATTATAGGTGTGTTGCTTGCATGATATTCCTTTCTTATTTGTTCCATTATTTGAAGAGATTTATTTGCTTTTATGTGATGAGCATGTATAACATATTCTTTTCCTGCTTTGATAAAGTGATATTGATTTTGTTCCCTGTAGAAGATTTCTTTTTGATCATACAAATAAGGACTGCCTAAAACCATTCCACATTCATTAAGTGACACCACATCACATATTACCTCATCCACAAACTTAGATGAAATTGAAAACTTTAATGTGCATTTCTTTGTTATGTGCAATTTATGGTTGTTGCTTATCCATTTAAGTGAGTAAGGTTTGTGATGCGTCCGAGTGTCTAATCTCAATTGTTTAACCAGTTCCTTTGAAATCAAGTTAGATTGAGATCCACTATCTATCAATGTTTCGACCTTAGTATGCCTCATTATGACCCTTATGTGAAACAATTTACTTCTAGAATCAAATCCATCACCAATTTTACCTGTCAAACTATCCGGTGAAATTTTAGATTCATCACCCGAATCCGATCCCAAATCTGTTGGTCATGTTTCTGCTGCCACTGTTTGCCTCCCTTTCCTTTCTTTGAACCACTTCAGTCTCTTCTCGGGATGCAATTTCCAGAAATGGCATCATCATGCCCCTCTTTCTTGCAATGCTTGCAAGAGATCTTCTCTTCCTTTCTTTCCACTGGATTTTCCTTCTTGCCATTCCACTTCCTTTTGTCCTCTTTTCTTGAAGATGATTCCCCTGATACACCAACTCTTGTTTTCCCTCCCTTAATGTTTGTTGCTTTAACATAAACCTCATCAATATTAGTAGGTCCAAACATAAATACAGTTTTACGAATATGTGCAAGTCAACCTCCTATATACTTCATAAGAGTTTCTTGGGTATGTAATAGAATGTCTAACATCAATGCCATCTTACGAAATTCATCTGTGTATTCTTGCACTATTTGTCCCTTTCTAAGTTTAAGACCTTTCCATTCAATTAAATCCTTCTATTTATAACCCAAAGGATAATTTTTTTTTCTAAGTGCAGAAACAAAAACTTGCCATGATGGAAATACATTACCCACTTGTTGTGTGCCATTTTGCAACTTGCTTTGCCACCAGATGAGTGTTGTGCTTGCAAGACAAAGCGATGCCAACTTGATTTGAGATGCCTCATCCTTGATTTGTTGCACACTGCAATAAACTTCCATCTGTTTGACCCAATTATCAAGCCTCTTTGAATTGACTTCACCATCATACATAGGTAATTCAAATTTCACATCAAGCTTAAGTAAAGGCATATCCTTTTTATGTTTATGGGAATGTTTTCTTGCAATGGACTTGGAACTTGAACTTGAAGAAGAAGAAGAACTTGATGGAGAAGAAGGAGGTGAAGGAAGAGTTTGAGGAGGATCCTCTCCTTCTTCAATTTTTACCTTTGAAGATTCACCTAGAATTGATCTCTTCCATTCCAAGTAATCCTCATATAGAACCTTCATCATCTCCAACATGGCAAATAAAGTTTTTTGAAACTCTTTCTCCTCATGAGAAAGTCCCTCTTCCGATTCCATATCACTTTGAGAAGTTATATTTCTCGATCCAATCTTAGGATTATCTTCAACAAGCTCACCTTCACCACGATTCATCTTTTCCTTGGTAATCATGCAAACTCAAAAACCAACCGTCAACTAGCTCTGATACCACTTGATTCGAAAAGATCTTTTAAATACTATGGTTGAGTTTTAAAAACATGAGTTCATTAACCATTTGAGAAATTGATGAGAGAGGAAGAATTAATGATGTAACATAACAACCATAATGAAATATACATATCTGGAAATAAGCACAAGAATCAACAAACCATAACAACAAAAGTTGTTAATGGAGTTCGATAATCTCGCTTACATCTCTCGGCCTTTGTCTTAGTGGGTGAGGCTTTCTTATTTCTGTTCAAAGATTCAAAAGTACATCATAAAAGTTCCAAATGGATTACAAACTGATTTGGTTGTGTTCTTATAGATCTCAAGAACCCATCAAAACTAACGACATTGAAAACGGATGAATGAAGCTCCCAGAAATGGCCTGCAAATTTGCTCTCCTCAATGGCTTCCCTGCATAAAAATGGCTTTGGCCTTTTAATTCTTCATCATTTTCCTATTCTGAACCTACCTCAAGGTTGCTAAGAACCTCTGGTTTATATAGGCTTGAAGTTGGAAAAAAACTCATAATTTCCCCCCAAGATATGGCCTAAAAAAGGGCTCCAAATCCTCCAATAATGGCCAAAATCTCTCAAAACTGGTTGAAATAACCATAAAAATCATATAATAAGGTCAAAATACCCAAAAATGGACAAAATGCAGGGCACAACCCCTTTTCTCTAGGCCCCCGGGCATATAGGGCATTGCCATATGGCCCTGGCCTAGATTGGCTACGACCCATGTGGCCAAGCTCTAATACCTACATGTGCAAAGTAATCAGTTGGGCCCCTGGTTCCTAGCCCCCGGTCTAGCGCCTTGGTCAACGAGCTAGCTTGGCTGACCGGGCGCTATCCACAAATCCGCATCCAAACGATATAGTGTAGGGTCATATGTGACAAATATATGGTAGTTTGCACTGGGGCTAGCTAGAGTGGACCGTGTGCCAAGGGATGTACATATGGTATGGGAATATGTAGGTGTGCCAGAGGCTGGGGTCTATCCCCAGCCCTATTCTCCGCCACATTATACACCATTCAAACATAAATATAAAAAAAACCTTATAGTGGTAAGAAATACCCTGTGGGAAAGCTGGTAGCCCGGCCTTGCCAAATCATTTTCTCGAACCAGAGGTCATGGGTTCGACTCCCTTGGAGTCACAAATAATTTTTCCCAAACAACCAATGAAGGGGTGCCATGTGGCAACCCATGACTGGGCCACATGGAACCATACCGTTTGCCCAAAATATGCCACATGTCAGAGCATGATTCAACCATCTGTCTACCCAGTTAGCATGCCACTGTACCTTCCATGTAACTATATGGCCGTACGGCCTATACAGTCAACTTCCACATCAACACTGTACAGACTGCACAATCATCAAATTTTGCTTGTTTGAGAAAATGAACAGATCCCGATATCTTTCACATACGGTATCCGTTTGAGCCCGTTCAAGTTGCATTGGGTTCGTAACGATGAGACCTATGCACACATTGGTTTTGAAGTGATTATGAGCACTTTTAGTTTTAGGCCTTCTTGGACCCATTTTGGTTCCTGGATCCATTTTGGATCACATTGCATGGAAAATCTCCTCAAGAAAGGTCATTCCAACATTATTGCACCACTCCATTCCATTCAAGCCACTGAGACACCCTCTATGCATCCTGACCTCCAATCCATTATCTCTAAACATCAAGCTCTTTTTTCCACTGCCTAGAGACTTCCCCCTTCCCATGGTGATCATGATTTTTCCATTCCCCTAGTTCCCAGTAGCCTTCCTCCCAATGTTCACCCTTATCATCATCCATTTTCCCAGAAAAATGAAATTGAGAAAATTGTTCAAGAATTTCTCATCATGGGTGTTATCCATCCCAATACCAGCCCCTATTCTTCTCTTGTGGTCATGGTACTTAAGAAAGAAGGCTCTTGGTGCATGTGTCCTGACTTTCCCTCCCTCAACAAATTCACCATCAAATAAAAATTTCCTATTCCTCTCATTGATGATCACTTGGATGAATTAAGTGGTGCCCAATTCTTTACTAAACTTGATATCCATTCTGGCTACCACCAGATACATATGAAAGAGGCAGACATTCCTAATACTACCTTTCAAAGTCATGAGGTCCACTATGATTTCTTGGTCATGCCCTTTGGCTTGTGTAATTCTCCCTCCACTTTCCAGAGCCTCATGAATCATATCTTCGGTCCTTTTCTCAGTCCTTTTGTCTTAGTTTTCTTTGATGATATTATCATCTATAGTAAAACATGGATAACCCATCTTTCCCATGTGGATCAAGTTCTTCATCTACTCTCTCAACACCAACGTTTCCTCAAATAATCTAAATGTGCTTTTGGAGCCTTAGAAGTGGAGTACTTGGGTCATATTGTTGGAAATGATGGTGTTAGGGTGGATCTTAAGAAAATTTAATCTATGAAGGATTGGCCTCGTCCAAAGAATCTCAATATCTTGCATGAGTTTCTCAGTTTAATAGGATATTATCGCAAGTTTGTTAAGATTTATGTAAAAATTACGACGCATCTCATGACTCTACTTAAAAAGAATTCTTTCATTTGGAATCCAACAGTTGATCACTCCTTCCAAGCCTTGAAAGAGGCTATGTTCACTTCCCCTTTTTATAGATGATTTCAAAATCATAACCCAATATCTTGGTTACCCATTTTTGTTGTTCTTCTGAAGATAGTCTTTGTTCCAAGAAGTATTTAAGACTATCATGATCTGTTTTGACCTTGAAGTGCCTACCTATTAGGTAAGGATGCCATTTCTTCAATGAATGTAGTATTTCCATCATTTCCTTCTCATTAATGGGTTTGTATAAGTCCTTTCCCTTGAGTGTGTTATCTCTCCAGGAAACTCTCCTAGGCTGTAAGTCGGAGATGCCTGGTAACTAACTCTTTTTGAAGCAATTTTCTAAATAAAAGTGTGAATTTGGAACAAGTCGGAGAACTGGATCAATTTTCACTCAAATCATGCATAAACACATCAATATGGACAAGGCTTTCAACCACAGATATTCAGAGAATTGACAAATAAGGGGTGGATGAAGAAATGACTATTATACCAGCAGAATCACATATAGACATATATGAATGGCCAATTACAATAATCATAAAAATACTTGCAGAGTTAAACTTATGAATGCAGTGATAAGATGACAATTATCTGGCATTATACAAGCATAACAGACTGAATATAATATCCAATTGCAAGTACATAATAGACAAGAAGGTGAAAACTGAACAGGTTATGGCAAAAGAAGCTTGTATTACTTCATATGAAAATGAGAAGTTCTGAGTTACATAGCATGAAAAAGTCTCCAAAGTCGAACCCTTGGTTCATCTTTTATTCTAATATTTATAGCATTACAAAATAGTTCTTTGATCCTAAAAACATGGATCAAATCAACCAAAAATAGCAAGTCAAAAATCGGTTGCAAAATAATTGGGATGTTTCCTCAAAATAGGGTCAATCCCAGATTTGTCTCTATTGACTGTTGGTGAAGTGTAGAACAACCTCCCAAGGCTAAATGATCCTTCTCAAATGGAGACCAAGTCAAGTTGGCTGATGTGGCAAAGTATCCTGCCTTTCTATCAACATAAATTGTCCATAGATCTTTGAAATAACTCCTTTATCCATCATATGTCAAAACTAACTGCTGAACTGGATCTGATAATTCATTAGACATGCATTGGAAAAGGTTCCGAATCTTTTCATATCAAAAATCCCTGACCTGTGTAAAAACTCACTCAATTCTGGACACACAGACTTTCGGTCGTTGACTGGAATAGTTCCTGGGTGAGTTATCCACCGAAAGCGCCTATTTTCAGTGGTTAATGAGCACACGGTGGGCTCGCCTAAACCACCGAAAGTCAATCTTTGAAGAGTTTCAAAATTGCAAAAGTGACTGTTCTGAATCTCCTTTTAGCACTCAAACTTTCTTTGATACTGTAGTCTTGATTCGAGAAGACCTTCGAACCTTTACTGATTGTGTAGGGGAATCTGTCACATCTATTATAGTTGTGGCTAAATTAGCCAAAGTGTCCAAACCAGTATGTTTTTCTTCAGGTGCTTTAAACTCTTTTAGCTTGAGTCTCAAAGTCCTGATCTGCCTGTACAATTTCATATTTTCTCTAATCAACTCTCTGTTTCTATCTTTGATTGTATCATGTTTTTCTTTAAGAGTTTGATTCTCTTTGAATAGTTCAGCATTCCTCTCAGTGAGGTCTGTGTTTGCTTTTTTGATTACTCTCTCCAATACTTCCATCTCATAGATCTCTCGCAGAAGCTTATTGATCTTCTTGGTCTTACCTTTCTGAGGCCTGCTTGATGAGGCTTATGCTTTTGGTTGCTTGTGTGTTTCTGAAGGCTTTGATGGAGGTATATTTATCTTCAGTTTTGCATCCTATTTGATCTGCAAGTTATCCTATTCTTTTGTCATCCCCTGCTCTGAATCAGAGTCACTATACGGTAGGTTGAGAGGGTTTTTCCCTGTGACAAGATTTCTGCCTTCAAACTTTAACTTCCTCTTGATTCCTCCCTGCTTGTTGGGTGATGTTTTTATAGAATCCCCGGGCATTGAAATTCCTTTCCTCCTCCTGTGACTACTCTTGGGAGTAGGATCATTTCTACATCTAGACTTCTTTGCTTTTATCTCTGGAGTTTTTTCTGTCTGAAACTCGTTCCAAAACAAGAAGAAACTCCACTCTATTTGTTTCCTTTGAAGAGATTCTTTCACAAGGAGGGTAATCAGCCCCTGATGTGATATTCTGCTTATAACTTTAGTAGGCTGATCTTTTACCTGTTTTTCCATTTTAATCAGGGTTCTATGAAAAAAGTAAGGTATGTTTAAATGTTCTCTGCCTGTGAAGTGGTTCAACAGTTTAAAATGGTAGTACATCACCCTGTTATAGCGCCCTTCACAGGTGATGTATACCAAAATCGCCTTCAGCAGGATCTGCCACTTCGATTCAAGATAGGACATAGGAATATCCTTTTTCCAAGTCAAAGTTTTATGCGCTGGCAACAAGTATGATCTGAATTCAACATTTGAGGGTGAAGAGGTTTTAAACTAGCAATCCCCTGCTCTGGACAACCCTGTGTATTCAACAGTAAATGCTTCATCTATAATGAACTCCTCTCTACCTATTCTAGTTGTCCTTCCATCGTATGAGAGGGCAAATGCTTCAGCAACTTGCTGGTGGAAGGTTGTTAATTTCTCCCAATATGTGAAAACTCCAGCCTGTCTAAAACACTCTGTAACCTCAGGATGGGCTTCAAAATACCACATGCCATCCACTTCTGACCTCAAAGGAGGGCTTGCTTTTGCCATGGTTCAATACTGACTGTGTCTGAAACTGTGGGCAACCAGGTGTTTGGGAAACGATGGTTCTGGGAACTAGGGATACGGTCGGTATCACTTATGAGAAATCGGTGAAATCAGCTGATAGAGTAAAGGATTTGATAAACTCGCTAAAATACCGACTCACTTTTGAATGACAGTCTAACTGGGCAAAGCCGAAACTTCAAATTTTCGGGGGAAATTGCATTTATGAAACTTTGAAAAGGAACAATTTCCGATCTTACCTGCTTACCAGACCAGGTTTCCTTGACTCGGGATGCTGGTTGAACTCGGAGACACCTTGCTAATCGCCAGAGAAAAGCGGAATCAAGATTTTGAAAACACGATTTTGCTGATACAATCGCGTGATTGTAGTTATCTTCAGCGATCCTCGGGCTTCATCACAACACATTGAGTTTCAAAATGAAAGAACGACCTGCTAATGATGATTGATGTAACTGCCACTAAAAAGTAGGGAAGCTCTGTGCAATCGTATCCGGCAATGATCGCTCTGCGTGGATTTGAAATGATTAATGTAATGGATAAAACACAGGTGTTTGAAACCTTTCGAATAGCCGCCACGAACTCACATCATCTCCCGTATGGTGATCTTTCAACAGTTGCATATCTAATCATTGCGCGGATTTTTGACATATGGCTCGTGCGAAAGCACGAGCTTTTGTTTTTCCCGTTCACCAACTTTCGGTGGTTGCATGCCTTCTACCTCGACCCTTTATCCGCCAAAGATGAACACTTTCGGTGGTTAATGAGCACACTGGAGGCTCGCCTAAACCACCGAATCCTGATATTTTGCCATTTTCTTGACCGAACCAAAATCAACATGTCTTTTGGGATTATTTTGGAAAAACAGACTCTCTAATCTAATGATAAAAACTAGAAATCAAATTTAGGGACCAACCTATCATCTAATAATCAAATAAAACCAATGATTTATTTGGGGAGTTAACACTGGCTCCTATTGGGGATGAACGCCTCCTTGCGAGGCTTCAAGAACCATAGAATCAATGCCTTTCCTGGAAAAGAACCTAAAAACTAAACTATATGCTAGTGTTCCATTGGGCATGGAGTTATTGAAAAATAAAAACTAAGACTATTTACAATGTCTAGGCTTTGTAGCCTTAGATGAAATAAAGTTTTAGAAACCGCCCGTTTACCGGGCCACTGAACACTTCCTCACCCTCCAGATTTTGCAGAATGAAAGTGTTATTGTTTTGCACCTGAGTGATCATAAAAGGGCCTGTCCAGAAGGAATCAAATTTGCCATGCTTGCCTTTTTCCTGTCGAAGAGCATCCCATTTTAGAACCTAGTCACCGATCTGAAAACTGTCCACCTTCGCCTTTCTGTCAAATGTCTTTTTGATCTGCATCTGATGTGCTTCTGATCTATCCACTAACTGTTCACGAGCTTGTTGTAGTTCCACCAAGTCGAGCATCCTTCTTACCATGTCATTTTGCTCAATCTTCTCTTCCTGAAAAAACTTAGCCACAGGCAACACTAACTGAACAGGAAAGATAGCATCAGTCCCATAAACCAACTTAAATGGGGAAGTTCCAATGGATTTTTTAACAGTCACCCTGTCTTCCCACAGAGCAAATTTCAATTTGGAATCCCAATTCTTTTTATTGTCTTCTAACAGTTTTCTTATGATTTTTATCAAGCTCTTATTTGACGATTCAGCCAAGCCATTACCTTGAGGATAGTATGGAGTCGAGTGTACCAGCTGGATGCCCATGGACTCACACATGTCTACCAATGCTTCTGATTTAAACACTGCTGCATTATCTGCCACAAGCCTCTTAGGACATCCAAATCTGCTCAAAATGTTTTCATAGAGGAACTTCATAACTACCTGATGTGTAGCATTCCGGGTGGGGATTGCCTCTATCCACTTTGTGAAGTAATCGGTGGCTACCAAAATCCACTTGTGTTGGCCACTGGATGCAGGATTTATTTCACCGATAAAATCCAAACCCCACTGCTGGAAAGGGCCATTTACCACAATGGGCCTCAGGGGTAAAGATTTGAGTTGTTTCTTACTGGTGAATCTTTGGCATTTTTCACAGGCTTTAACAAATTCAAACACATCTGCAAAGAGGAAAGGCCAATAGTATCCGGCCCTCAGGATCTTATGGGCAGTAGTCTTACAGTAGTGATGACCACCACAAACAACCGAATGAAAATGATGTGTTACCTCGACAACCTCTTCTTTATCCAAACACCTGAGAAGCAGGCCAACAGGGTCTCTCCAATACAACTGATTATTATAAATGCAGAATTTGATAGCTCTAAGCTTGAGAGCCCGAGCTTGAGTCAAACTGAGTTCAGGAGGAACTTCAAGATTTTGCAGAAAATGTATGATGCCAGCATACCATTCGCAAGAAGCCAAGTGCTCTGCCACTTGCTGACTGTCATGCTGCTCTTCCGCAACCAACTCTGTCTGAGAATTTTCTGAAATTTCTGCTATGAAATTAATATCTAGCAACTTATGATTTTCCTCCACTAAAAGCTTGGCAAGGCCCTGAACTTTGACCAATTTGGTAGGCTTTACTTCAATGTTGAACTCAATCATCTTTGCAATCCATCTTGCCCGCTTTCCGTCAATATCTGGCTGAGTCAAAACATCTTTTACAGAAGAAGAAGGAACATATGCGATGACCTTTGAATGAAGGATATAAATTCTGAATGATTTTAAAGCTTTTATGAGAGCGTAAGCTTGTTTCTTGATAAGGTTATACCTCAGTTCAGCATCCCTGAGTGTCTTGCTGAAGAAATCCACGGGATGATCAAAGTTTTCCTCATCTTTTTGAAGCAGGACTGCTGCCACTGTGTCGTAGGAAGCAAAGGAAAAGATATAGAAAGTCTTATTGTAATCTGGGCTAATTAGAATCGAAGACTCGATGATTGCTTTCTTGATATCTTGAAAAGAGTTTCTCGCATTGTCTGTCCATTTTACCTCAGCCCCCTTTTTCAGCATGCAAGTTATGTGTTTGACCAACTCGACAAAATTGGGCACAAACCTTCTGACGAAATTTATCTTACCAAGCAGTGACTGAATGTCTTTCTTTGACCTTGGCAATGACAGATTTTGAATTGCCTCCACTCATTCTGGATCAATCATTACACCTTCGGCTGAGACGATGTGACCCAAGAGCTTACACTTTCTTAGAGCAAACTGGGATTTCTTGGGATTTAATGAGATCCCAAACTGTCTTCATTTTAAGAATACTCTTTTTCAGATGTTTCAGATGCTCCTCATGGCTGCTGGAATATACTGTTATATCATCAAGGTATATGAGGACAAATTTGTCCTTTTCTCCCACAAATTCTATATCCATGGCCCTTTGGAATGTGGCCCCGACGTTCATTAATCCAAAGGGCATCTTGGAGTACATAAAGGTCCCCCAAGGAGTGGTAAACATAGTCTTCTCCTGGTCATTAGGATGGACAACAACCTGATTGTAACCGAAAAAGCCATCAAGAAAGGACATGACCTTTGCCCCTGAAATCCTCTGTAACAAGTGTTCCATCTTTGGAAGAGGATAGTTGTCCTTTTTAGAGCATTTGTTTAGATTTCTGAAATCTACACACAATCTGACCTCACCATTCTTCTTCCTCACGATCACCAGATTGGCAATCCATTTGGAATATCTCAGGGGAACTATGATCTTGGCATCTAGGAGTTTTTTAATCTCTCTCTCAATCACTGGCAGCAGTAGTGGACTGATAGGCCTGAGTTTTTACTTGAAAGGAATAGTGTCTTTTTCAAGAGGAATCTTATGCTGGATAACATTGGGATCATAAGTCTTTAAATCACTATATTTCCAAGCAAACACATCGGAAAATTCCTTCAAAACATTACAGTAATTTGACTTCTCATTAGCAGTCAATTCAGAAGACAAATTAATAAACTTGGGCTGACTTTTACCTCCTATGTCATGCTCTTGAATAGCTGGATCTTTCTCCTTTTTATCTGGCTGGTACGGGACATCATTCTGATCAAACAACCTTTCCAGGGGTACCAAACCTCGGGTATATAATTGTTTGGTAACTGAATAATGTCATGCTTTCCCAACTTCTTCTTTAGCTCAGGTTTCTGTGACTCTTCTTCATTAAGATTATGCTAATCAATGTGCAAATCAGAAAACTCATCGACCACTTGGAGAAATCTGTTGAGTTCGTCCTCATCCTCAAAGACTTTCCAATATTTGACATTATCAGGTAAGGAAGGTCGATATTTTACTTGTATCTCATAGCTAAGCTTAGGGGGCATGGGAGGAATGAATGTGATGGCTGAAATAGCAAGAGAATCAGTGAGCTGAATCATATCCCTTGGTATGTATGAGATTTCAAAAACAGAAAAAGAATCACACAACTTCCATACCTCGTCTCTGTGAGATTTTAATCTGACATGCTTAGCTTGAAAGGTGTTGTTCACCTGCTGTACAATGAGGTCTGCATCTCCCAACACTTTCAAACCTTTTATCCCCATCTCTTTGGCTGAATTTAATCCCAACAGTAGAGCCTCATACTCTTCTATGTTGTTAGTGGTTCTGAAGTCGAGCTTGAAAGACAAGGATATGGTCTCCTTTGAAGGAGAGATCAAGACTACTCTAGCACCTGCTGAATATTTAGTGCTGGCCCCATCGAAGCACATAGTCCAGACTGTAATGTTTCCACTTTCAGCCTGCTGTTCAATAGGCTTCACTAGCTGCATAGGAGGTGTTTGACCATCATCAATCTGAAGGATGCATGAACCAAAATCCGTATCCACAGCATAGATAGGATGATTGACGTAATTCTTTCCATCACTAATAATATAAGCAAGCTGGTTTTCCCTGTAAAGGCTTTTCATTTCCCCTCCAAACACTAGAATCGTAGCATAGGACAAATCCATCTGCAATGTACCTCCTAATCTTTTTCCCCATGAACGAGACAAAAGCAGCCCAAACTTAGGTGGAATATCAGCAACCACCACGTCCATAACCATGCTCCTCATGGGCAGTTGAGCAAGGTTTATGACAAGGTCTTTGATGAGGCCTAGACACTTGACTTTCCTAGAATCAAAGGAGAACAGGTCTTGATATGGTTTGGTCACCTCCAGACCAAGCTCATCCATCACCGCTTTTGACATAAGATTATGTGATGCACCGGAGTCAAGCAGACAATTGTGAAGGAGTTTGTCATGGATATTTAAGGATATGTAAAATGGTGGACAAGAATCGTCACGGTCTTCTATCATGGGCCCTATGGTCACTTTAGGCTTATCATCTTGTAGGTTAACAAAATCATCTGATGGGGAGGTCTTAGGATCAAGAGACTTTAGGATGGCTGCTCTAAAGATTTCATTCTTCATGAGTTCAATTAAAGGCATCGAAATCTTGACTTTTTGAATTTCTGATTCAAAATTGAAAGAGAAAGATGATTTGTCTGAAACCTTTACCTCATGGGAAGGAGCTTTGAGGCTGACCTGTTCCTTGACTGGAGACTGAGTTGATTTATTCTGCTCTTTTGCTGGAGGGGGGGTCTGTTTTTCAGGAGCGGAATGTTGCTTGGCAGCAACCTCTTTACTCTTCACAGAAGCAACAACTTCCTTATCCTTCACAGGAGCAGCAATGGGTGTTTTCGGACCAGCCTTCTTGGATCGTAAGTTGTAGCCTTTCTGATCATCTTTCAGGTAGACAACTCCTTCCACACTTGCTTCCTAAATTTGCTGATCCATCAGGGCCTCTTCATAGTCTACCTGTGTTAAAAATGAAGGATCATTTTCATCACCAAAACAATTTATTTCATCTGCATCTTCAATTTCATCAAGAGGTGGCTGTTGCTCTTCATCTAACACTGCATTTTGAAAAGGTGGTCTGACCCTCTGATCGTCAACTGGATTTCTATCTCTTTGAAGTATCTGAACTTGTGGATTATTCCTCCTGTAGGGAAAAGCATTTGGATTCCTCGGGGCAAAAGTATTTGGCTCTTTTGCCTTTGCTGGTTGCTGATTTTGGATTTTCAATTTAGACATTTCGGATGTCAGACTTTCCAGCATCTTAGACATTTTTTCCATTTTATTATTTGAAGAAGAGGTGGGCTCAACAATAGTCTTCTTCTTCTCAGCCCTTCCTTTAAGCTTCTGTGATGCTGTAATGTTGGACTCAACCTTGAGAGAAGCATCTTGCATTAAAGCAAGTGTGGCTGATCATATTTCTCTAAGGATAAGACAGAACTCTGTGTCAAAGGAAGCAGAAAATGTGATCTTCGCCGATGCATCACTTGGTTTAATCTCTGCAGGGATCTTACCAAACATTTTATTGAATCTCTTGATAAAGTCTGAGACCGATTCGCCATCTCCTCTCTTCAAATTTCCAAATTCAAAAATGTAATATAACAGATCTCTTCTTTCTCCCCAATGCTTCAAGAATGCTACATCTAATTGTTCAATGCCAGTGATTGAATTTGTTGGCAGCTCTTTGAACCACTTTCGGGCTTGGCCATCCAAACTCTGAACGAAAACTCTAGTCCACACATCTTCTTCTGAAATATTTATGTTTTCTGCATAAGCATAAAATGCTTCAATGTGTTCTTCAGCAGTATACTCCCCTTCTCCTGTAAACTTTGGCATGTATTTATGGTAATCACCTGTTGGCATGGTAGACAGGGGGTTTGGCAAGACAAGTGGGGCATATCTTTTTTCCAAGATCTGTTCCATTCTGGTCAAAGGTCCAACCATGACAGTCTTGATAGTTGATACAGACGAGGAACTTGTAGGAGATGATGGAAGGGATGAGTAATGCATAGGAGAGGATGGAGGAGATGAGTTGCATGAATTAGAATAAAATGGCTGTCTTGCTTCACCCTGGGCGGAAGTTTCAGAGATAGGTGAAAAGTAAGAGGATTTATAAAACTGACTGAGCAACGAAGCTAGGTTTTCTTCACCCTTAGAGGACAGATCATGGAGGATTTATTCAAGAACAAACAGATTGGTGTAAGTGTGTAAAACACTTTTCGAAGATTTGCTAGGTGATGAATCCAGAGGAGATGAAGAGGAATCTTCTCTCTGTGGGGAGGATTCAGCATTCAATTCTTTTGGATGGGATGAAATATCAACCTCAAGGACAGAATCAGTAATATTAGAAGAAAATGAAGGTTCTTCTATCTTAGAAACTTGAGATGAAATTTGAATTTCCTGGGAATTGTGAGTTTCAGCAAGGGATTCAACCAAAGACTTTTCAGATATGAAAGGATGAGTATCAGTTGGAATACCTCAATCAATTGCACTTGCAGATCCGGAAGCCTATCTTTGTGATGCTTTGCCCTTGCTGATGATCTTCTCTGGATCAGGAACTGATGTTGTCAATGGGCCTTCTGGGTTTTCCCTGGTGTGATCTCTTTTAGGAGCCACTTCGTTTCAATGGAGTCGCCGGATATAAAATGTACAACCTGATAGTGTCTATTTCTTGTCTATAATCAAGAACTAGATCTATGTCGTCTCCCAGAGAAGCTGAGCTTCGATCTCCTCTCCCCGACAACGACGCCAATTTGTTATCTCTTCAGGAAACTATCCTAGGTTGTAAGTCGGAGATGCCTGGTAACTAACTCTTTTTGAAGCAATTTTCTAAATAAAAGTGTGAATTTGGAACAAGTCGGAGAAATGGATCAATTTTCACTCAAATCATGCATAAACACATCAAGATGGACAAGGATTTCAACCACAGATATTCAGAGAATTGACAAATAAGGGGTGGATGAATAAATGACTATTATACCAGCAGAATCACATATAGACATATATGAATGGCCAATTACAATAATCATAAAAATACTTGCAGAGTTAAACTTATGAATGCAGCAATAAAATGATAGTTATATGGCATTAGACAAGCATAACAGACTGAATAAAATATCCAATTGCAAGTACAGAATAGACAAGAAGGTGAAAACTGAACAGGTTATGGCAAAAGAAGCTTGTATTACTTCATATGAAAATGAGAAGTTCTGAGTTACATAGCATGAGAAAGTCTCCAAAGTCGAACCCTTGGTTCATCTTTTATTCTAATATTTATAGCATTACAAAACAGTTCTTTGATCCTAAAAACATGGATCAAATCAACCAAAAATAGCAAGTCAAAAATCGGTTGCAAAATAAGTGGGATGTTTCCTCAAAATAGGGCCAATCCCAGATTTGTCTCTATTGACTGTTGGTGAAGTGTAGAACAGCCTCCCAAGGCTAAATGATCCTTCTCAAATGGAAACCAAGTCGAGTTGGCTGATGTGGCAAAGTATCCTGCCTTTCTGTCAACATAAATTGTCCATAGATCTTTGAAATAACTCCTTTCTCCATCATATGTCAAAACTAACTGCTGAACTGGATCTGATAATTCATTAGACATGCATTGGAAAAGGTTTCGAATCTTTTCATATCAAAAATCCCTGACCTGTGTAAAAACTCACTCAATTCTAGACACACAGACTTTCGGTGGTTGACTGGAACAGTTCCCGGGTGAGTTATCCACCGAAAGTGCCTGTTTTCAGTGGTTAATGAGCACATGGTGGGCTCGCCTAAACCACCGAAAGTCAATCTTTGAAGAGTTTCAAAATTGCAAAAATGACTGTTCTGAATCTCCTTTTAGCACTCAAACTTTCTTTGATACTGTAGTCTTGATTCGAGCAGACCTTTGAACCTTTACTGACTATGTCGGGGAATCTGTCACATCTATTATAGTTGTGGCTAAATTAACCAAAGTGTCCAAACCAGTTTGTTTTTCTTCAGGTGCTTTAAACTCTTTTAGCTTGAGTCTCAAAGTCCTGATCTACCTGTACAATTTCATATTTTCTCTAATCAACTCTCTGTTTCTATCTTTGATTGTATCATGTTTTTCTTTAAGAGTTTGATTCTCTTTGAATAGTTCAACATTCCTCTCAGTGAGGTCTGTGTTTGCTTTTTTGATTACTCTCTCCAATACTTCCATCTCATAGATCTCTCACAGAAGCTTATTGATCTTCTTGGTCTTACCTTTCTGACGCCTACTTGATGAGGCTTCTGCTTTTGGTTGCCTGTGTGTTTCTGAAGGCTTTGATGGAGGTATATTTATCTTCATTTTTGCATCCTGTTTGATCTGCAAGTTATCCTATGCTTTTGTCATCCCCTGCTCTGAATCAGAGTCACTATACGGTAGGTTGAGAGGGTTTTTCCCTGTGACAAGATTTTTGTCTTCAAACTTTAACTTCCTCTTGATTCCTCCCTGCTTGCTGGGTGATGTTTTTATAGAATCCCCGAGCATTGAAATTCCTTTCCTCCTCCTGTGACTACTCTTGGGAGTAGGATCATTTCTGCATCTAGACTTATTTGCTTTTATCTCTGGAGGTTTTTCTGTCTGAAACTCGTTCCAAAACAAGAAGAAACTCCACTCTATTTGTTTCCTTTTAAGAGCTTCTTTCACAAGGAGGGTAATCAGCCCCTGATGTGATATTCTGCTTATAACTTTAGTAGGCTGAGATTTTACCTGTTTTTCCATTTTAATCAGGGTTCTATGAAAAAAGTAAGGTATGTTTAAATGTTCTCTGCCTGTGAAGTGGTTCAACAGTTTAAAATGGTAGTACATCACCCTGTTATAGCGCCCTTCACAGGTGATGTATACCAAAATCGCCTTCAGCAGGATCTGCCACTTCGATTCAAGATAGGACATAGGAATATCCTTTTTCCAAGTCAAAGTTTTATGCGCTGGCAACAAGTATGATCTGAATTCAACATTTGAGGGTGAAGAGGTTTTAAACCAGCAATCCCCTGCTTTGGACAACCCTGTGTATTCAGCAATAGATGCTTCATCTATAATGAACTCCTCTCTGCCTATTCTAGTAGTCCTTCCATCGTATGAGAGGGAAAATGCTTCAGCAACTTGCTGGTGGAAGGTTGTTAATTTCTCGCAATATGTGAAAACTCTAGCCTGTCTAAAACACTCTGCAACCTCAGGATGGGCTTCAAAATACCACATGCCATCCACTTCTGACCTCAAAGAAGGCCTTGCTTTTGCCATGGTTCAATACTGACTGTGTCTGAAACTGTGGGCAACCAGGTGTTTGGGAAACGATGGTTCTGGGAACTAGGGATATGGTCGGTATCACTTATGAGCAATCGGTGAAATCAACTGACAGAGTAAAGGATTTGATAAACTCACTAAAATACTGACTCACTTTTGAATGACAGTCTAACTGGGGAAAGCCGAAACTTCAAATTTTCAGGGGAAATTGCATTTATGAAACATTGAAAAGGAACAATTTCCGATCTTACCTGCTTACCAGACCAGGTTTCCTTGACTCAGGATGCTGGTTGAACTCGGAGACACCTTGCCAATCACCAAAGAAAAGCAGAATCAATATTTTGAAAACACGATTTTGCTGATACAATCGCGTGATTGTAGTTATCTTTAGCAATCCTCGGGCTTCATCACAACACATTGAGTTTCAAAATGAAAGAACGACCTGCTAATGATGATTGATGTAACTGCCACTGAAAAGTAGGGAAACTTCGTGCAATCGTATCCGGCAATGATCGCTCTGCGTGGATTTGAAATGATTAATGTAATGGATAAAATGCAGGTGTTTGAAACGTTTCGAATAGCCGCCACGAACTCACATCATCTCCCGTATGGTGATATTTCGGCGGTTGCATATCTAATCATTGCACGGCTTTTTGACATATGGCTCGTGCGAAAGCACGAGCTTTTGTTTTTCCCGTTCACCAACTTTCGGTGGTTGCATGCCTTCTGCCTCAACCCTTTATCTACCAAAGATGAACACTTTCAGTGGTTAATGAGCACGCTGGAGGCTCGCCTAAACCACCGAATCCTGATATTTTGCCATTTTCTTGACCGAACCAAAATCAACATGTCTTTTGGGATTATTTTGGAAAAACAGACTCTCTAATCTAATGATAAAAACTAGAAATCAAATTTAGGGACCAACCTATCATCTAATAATCAAATAAAACCAATGATTTATTTGGGGAGTTAACAGAGTGGTTGACTTTCAAAAGCTAGGGGCCTTCCTTCTTGCATTAAGACAACACCAATTCCATTTCCCAAGGCATCACATTCCACAATAAAGGTTTTTGTGAAGTCTGGAGTGGTCACGACAGGAGATTTACACATCACCTCTTTAAGTTGTTCAAAAGCTTTAGTTGCCTCTAGAGTCCATGAAAATGCATCCTTCTTAGTTAGTGTCGTTAAAGGTGTTGCTATTCTTCCATAGTTCCGAACAAACTTGCGGTAGTAAC
>ML778376.1:2482405-2504489 GCA_009831015.1 Picea engelmannii | reverse complement strand
AATATAAAGAAGCAATTCGTACCTTTTGTGTATGTGGCACATTATGGAGATCAAAGAATTGCTCCATCTGAAGTATCCATGTGATTGGGTCCTTGCCATCAAACTTCCTCATATCAGTCTTAGGAATGTGGTTGGTCTTCAAAAAAAAGTTGGAGTTTCTCCATTCTTGATTCACCTTCCTTATTTCATCATCATGAACTTCATGGGATGCATTTTCACTTTCAGGTGTCTTCTCTGTTATGAAATTTTTCAATATTTCCATGATCTCTCCTTTTAAACCCTCCATCATCTCTTGTAGTTAATCTCTTGTTACTATCGTATTTTGTAAATCATTTATGTCCCTACGCATTTCTTCACCTTCATCAAGAGTCCAAGTAGGATTTTTTGGAGGCTTATTTGATGTAGAAGTTCCCTTTTTGGGTAGCATGTTGTCCAAGTATTGCTTTTGAACCTTTATTTTGAGGTGGTTCTGCTAGACAATATTTCTTCTATTGTATCTCCCAAGTTTCGGTCCTTCTGGGTATGAAAATTTCTTTTATGTAGTTCTCTAATATTTCTTCTTTGCAATTCCATAGGTCTGATCAAAATTGGATGTGCCAAGTGGAATTTATGGTAACTTCCCCACAACTTTCTGATTTTTTACCTTTCCAGGAGATCTCACTTGTATAGTGTTCCTTGCACAAAATGATTGATATAAAATTCTGAAACTCACACCCAAAATACTACAGCCTGTCCACGATCCAATGAAATCAGTCCCACTGAATTTGGATACTCAAGGAAGAAGTTATGATTGTTTTACCTGGAACACCTTTATGAGACTAGTCAATAGGACTAGTCAGATACCCTATATTACACAGGGTGTGTCTACAAATTTAAGATGACCCAGAAGATGAAATTTTTACCATATATGCCTTGCTAATTTCCATAAATATCGTCTATATTTCATGGTATGAAACGTTATAGAAACGCTTTTATAGCGAAAATTCCACAATGACTCAGTTTAGGATGATTCCAGAACCCTATCTTGTACAGGCTATATCTCTGAAATTATAAGGCCTCAAGAGATAAATTTTGAACCCAATGTACCTTGATCCATCTACTAAATATCCTCCAAGTCGTTCCTTCTAAAACATTGTATAAAAATATTTATAGAGAAAATGCCAAGGTGTCTTAGTTGTAGCAGCGAAACCCTAAGACCTTGAGCTCTGATACCATATGTTAAGAACCAAATATCAATATAGCATAGAAAACCCTCAGAAAAAGTACTCATCGCCTTGAAAAAGAGATAATTTCAGATAATAAGCCTCTTCGAGGGGGCAACCTCCTTTTACCCCACTTAAATGTTCAAGTACAAGATGATTCCAAATGAAAATGTCTCCTTGGTATATATAGGAGACTAGAAGGTATAATTACAACTAATGGCCTAAAGCCGACATAAATAAAATAAAATTACTAATATAATATGCCCCAATTAAGGGGTAATGAGACAATATTAAGGCTTAACACCAGGGGTAAGTAAGGGGACATTTCCTTTCCACTCATACACTATCATCTGATTATTCATGTCTTGTACAAGCTGTAAGAGGGCAGACATATTCGTTTGTTTAACTGAGTCTCCCTTAGGAAGACCTGTTCTTTCAAGTTGTTCTTCACAATCTAAACAAGTATGCAAAGAAGAACCAAGGTTATCAATGGCCTTTTCCTCAAGCCTATGACAGTAGGGGGAAGGTAGAGAATTATAATAATGCATGAAAGTGGTTTGGTTCTAGGGGAAAATGAGTTCAAGAATTTGGTTATATAATTTGGTGAAACACAAGTTGAAAGAATTGATAGTTTCACTGTCTTTATAAGAAATGTTATTGTACTCCTGAAATGCTCAACTGGGATTTTGGACTGCCAATAGGTAGACTTGAACCAATAGACTAACTCCTCCCAAGTAGAAATAATATTGGGAGGAAGGTCAAAGAAATCGGCCACAACCTTCCCTTCAAGAGAATTAACAAATAAGCTCATACAAGTGTCATTGTCATTGGCTCCTATGTTTTGACAGGCATTAGAAAATTCCACCAAGTGTTCATTCGCAGTGACCGTGTTATTTACTGAAAACCTAGGGAGATTCTCTTTGAATTTAGGAAGTGGACGAGTAGCAAGTGCTAGGTTAAGAGGGCAGGAAACACACCATGGAGTAGTTGTAGCATCTTCTTCAAACTGAAAAAATCCCATACTTTTTAATGACTTTGGCAGGATTTGTAGTATATTGGACAAGGAATTGATGACTATACAAGCTACCAATCACCGACGATGATGAATTCTGAGATGAAGAAGCACCTGCAGTGCCACCAAAGTCACCACTAGATGCCATCTTGTGAATGATAGGTAAGGGAGAGAAAGGCGAACTAGTTGAATCAGACAAATTCCTCCTTAGAGTACTTTGTTGGAGTGAAAAAAAATGTTTCTTCTTCCTATTTCAGAAATAGGATTGATCTCAGGTGATAAAACTCTTTTATCCTAGAGATATGAGGGTTTAAGGACATGAAAATAAGATCTAAATTGTAGGAAAAAGAAAAACTATGGTTGATTCCTAGGTTGTCTTTGCCTAGCTTCCCAACTTCTCGGACACTTATGTCTTGTTCAATCACTGCCCATGAGAGTTCAAGATCAACCCATCTATTATCGGTCTCTAAGATGGTATTAAACAAGGTTAAAGCAAAGTTGGTTTGATTTTTAAGTCTGGGCTCAATATTGGGCTGCCTTGCAGCAGGTACAATCATGAATAAAAAACAAACAGTCAAAGAATCAATATCAGAAATATAAATATATTCAATGATGATCAAGAATACAATCAACCAGAGAGATATGGAAGATATCCCCAGTATGGTCACCAAATAAATTTTGAGGAAAATATATGAATTTATCTTACTCAAGCATTTTCGAATCTTGGTTGGCTAAGGCAAGATAGTCAGGAATATTACCCTATGTTTATAGCCTCAAAAAGTATTTCCCAATCCACAAGTATTAATTACAAGGGCTTAGGATGATTTTTTGAAATAAAATATTATTGCAAAATATAATATTTTTATGTAATTTTCTGAACATAACAGATTGCAGAAAGTAAATGTGGAGATCAAAAGAAAAAATACCAAGTCATAGATTAACACAGATGAGATAGGATATCAATCACTTTATTTTATTCCAGGAAATCAAAAGAATCATTCTCTTTACAAAAATCCATGTGAGGGCATGGACCAAAGTTAAACTTAGATATCCCTGATGAAAACCATACGAAAGGACTTTGACAAGAAGTACAAATTGAACTTTAAAATCTGGATCAACTTGCCATAGACTGTTGTCCACTTGACTCTACACAATATCCTTTATCAGTCATGAAACTCAATTCATAAACATACAAGTCTACACATACTATCAAAGATAAATCAACACCTCTGAAACAAGCATCTGAATGATATGGTTCAGCTTTGAACCTTGCCATCTACAATAGGACCTTGTTTTCATAAAAGAGAATTAGGCTTTTAATGAATTGAAGAATGAATGAAAATTGAACTATCTCAATAAAACTCAAGAGCAAACCTTAGTATGCTTTCTCCTTCTACTCTCCCCTTGTTCTTCCTTCTCATTTGGCTTTTATGCATTCCAAATTAGTTGAAGTAGTTCAACTACCTCATTTAGTCAAGTTAACTAAAACTTAACTAATATTTAGTTTAGGGGAATAAATAACAATAATAATAATAATTAAGGGTCTTTTATTAAATAATAACTATTAGGTGGGACCCCTTGTGACTCCCTTTTATTTCTTAACAAAATAAACATAAGTAGACAATCAATCATACACATGCCTCCTTGTGGCTCCGATATTTTTTTCCACAATTTGAAATTCAAATATCAGAAATAATTCAAATTATATCCAACATGTAAATATCCACAATATCCAAAAATAGTTTTATGTCCAAAAATTTTAGCAGTCCACTTTCCTCAATAAATAAATAATAACACATAATCAAAAACCATATTTGTCATTTTGAGAGACAATTTTTCCTTTGTTGCTGCTATCCCCTTTTGACTTCCCTAGATTAGCCTTAGGTTGGGTATAACCTTGAGGCTTGATCTCACTAATGACATGGGAGCATTCATCTCTCAAGTGCATACATGATGATACTGACTTGGCTGAGTCACTTGAAGGGGAGGAGGGAGCAACAACATCTTTTCCTTTGTCATGCATATGGTGGGCCTTGGTTTTGAGTCGTTTTCTTGCATGGGAGGACTATACAGGTGAGTGTGCAGAAGAAATCTGAAAATTTGGGTTTATAGGTGGAGGAGGAGGAGATAATCACAAGTTTGGCCAACCACGATGGTGGGAGACTGCTGGGTGAATAATCGCCTGCCATCCATCACTCTTGGGAACTTTAGGCAACAAAGATACATGGGGATGCATAGGGATACTAGAAACATTTTGGGGATGAAAGAGAGGCCTCTTTGGTATAGGATGTACTATCCCTTGCCCAATCCAATTGAAAAATCCATCTTGAAAGAGATGGTTTAACTCTTGAGGATCGACATCGAAATGTATTGAGAATTTGGGCCTTCTAGGCCCTATGCTCCAGTTTCCTCTGCCCCTATTTTTTCGGACATGAATTCCTTTGCTGAAGAAGCTCATCCTGTATGCAACAATTATTAGCAAGTAGCTCTTAACAGACCATACATGTTATTCTCTTAATATGAAACAAAGTTTGTCTCAACAATTAAAATCATACCCATGTAATCCAATCCATAAAATTTATTTAATAATTATCAATTAAGCAGGGGGTGAAATAGGGTTCATGGGATATATGGGGGGGTTGTAATAAGCGAAAAAGTGATACCATGACAGGGAGTAAAAACACGATTACTTCTCGAGAATTCATTAAATAAATGACTATGCATCAATACCAAAACATATCAGTTGCCATCTATATGTTGATTAAGGTTGGTTGTCATTGATGTCAAGCCTTGAACAAAGCCTCGTAGCACAAAGGTTTGGGTAATGGACCAAAGGTTGTTTCATGTATAATGGTATGAGTTTTAAACATATTTGAAGGTAAGAATATTCTATATGGATAGTACATGTTATTCCATTTCCAGTGGTATGTGGAATGTCACATAACTCTTCACGGTTAGAGAGTTATGGCCATGTGAAGTTGGAGAACCCAGGTTTGGTTAATGGACCCAAGATTGTTTGATGGATAACAGTATGAATTTTTATATATTTTTAGGTAATAATATTCTATAAGGATATTACATGTCATGTCATTTCTGGTGGTATGTGGAATGTCACATAACTCCTCACGGTTTGAGAGTTATGGCCTTACAAAGTTGGAGGACCCTCATATGTTGGCTTGAAGCCCCAAAAGGTCAAAGTAGTCAAAGTGGTTTAAGAGATTTTAGAACATAAATAATAAAGTGAAGTGATGAGGGTAATATAATTCAAATTGAATACAAAATAAATTATTTAAATAATAAATTTAATGGAGAAATTAGAAGTGGGTTAACCCTAAAATAAAGAAAGTGGGCAAAGTGACCTAGAAGATGCTTTTAAGGAAGCTACTAGGAGAGTATAAATAAGAGGCAAGGCTCTCTAATTTAACACACACTTGAGAATAATGAATATCTATAGTTTTCTGAGGTAACCAAAGGATATATAAGCCGAATTTCTGAGGGAAGGTGAAGAAAAGAAGGCCGGAATTCAAGGAAGGATAAATTCTTTTGATGGTGCTTTCTATGGTATGTTATTTACAGGTCATCTCACCATTTTATCTATAACTATTTTTATATAATGATTCAGATCATCAAATTTCTATGAAATTGAGAAAACATAGCCAAGTATCTATGGTAAATAATTCATATTGTGGGTCTTTGTATTTTTGGGGTTACACTCCGTGGAAAATAGGGTTTGTGGCTAGTCCCGAAACTAGTCTAAAACATGTGTTTCCGGTAAAAATGTCATAACTTATTCATAAAAGATCCAAATTCAGTAAGACAAAATGTGTTGGTTAGATTATAGTTTTTAGTATGGTGTTTACTAGTTTCAGATCGATTCAATAAATTTTCCATGCGGTTCATGCTCTACAAGGTCGCTCTCTAGAATAAGCCAAAATTCAACAACGTATGCCATTTTTGCTATAACATCGTTTCTGAGAAGTTACAAGTAGTGACACCTGGAGGAATTGCATAAAACAAACTAAATAACATTGTATATCAGTTTCAAATATTTATTCGTTATAGGTACAAAGTTATGATTATTTCAAGTTAGGGTTGTTGACTAATCCAAAACTAGTCATGTGAGAGTAAAGAAAAGTTTGATGAAAATGATAATCTCTTGTTGTTAAAGTTAAGGAAGGTTTGCAGGTATGTGATAATATATACCAGTTCTATTACAAAGTTACAAATCATATTTGGATGATGAAATTGATGAGGGATTTTGTTTAAGGTACATGTTGGGTACATGGTTGAGACAAGTAGTTGATGAATTGGAAGATACATGAGGTGTATAGTTGACGATGTTGGTACATATTGATGAGTCATAGTTGATGAGTAATTTACACATGATTGGTACATACTTGTTACATGGTTGGATGCACTTGTTTATGGTACAGGTTGATTACAGGTTGTTTGGTACAGGTTGGTGCATGGTTGATGCACTTGTTCATGGTACAGGTTGATTATAGGTTGAGGTACAGGTTGATGAATGGTTGATGCATGGTTCATGTTTATTGGTATAGGTTTACAACAATATATCTCACAGTGATAGTGTGACAATGGTTCCATCATTCTACTTCTACTTCAGGGCGGTTGGATGGGGCAAGGACAGGTGGTTGTAGCCACCTTCGGGTTGTAGCCGGAGAACACAGGGGGTTGTAGGCTCCTTATGGTTGTAGCCAGAGAATTGGGGAGTTGGAGCTTCCCTCAAGTTGTATCCTGAGAAACTAGGGGGCTGGAGCCTCCTTCCAATTGCAGATGGAAAACAAAGGAAGTTGGTGCTTCCAATGAATGTAATTCTTCAAGAAATATAAGTAAAATAATTCTGTGGTTTTCTCCCGATTTGGGTTTCCATGTAAAATAATTGTGTATTGTGTATGTGTGGGATTGTTCATTTCTTATTGCTCATTATTGGATAATAATTCTACATTGATATAACACTTGGATTATTTGAAGAAAAAGGATTATAATTATGCTATTACTGATTCACCCCCCCTCTTAGTAATCCAACAATTGGTATCAGAGCAAGTTCCTTGAGAAATCAGTTTAACCACTGAAATGTAGATCATGGAGGATACCACTTGTATAAAAATGGAATACCACAGTTTGATGTACATAAGTATGCTTTTTGGAGAATAAGGATGAAGACATATATACAGGCACAGGGATTTCAAGTTTGGCAATCAATTGTAGATGGATACACAACACCAACAGTTCCACCAACAAATGAAAAAGTAGTAAAACTTAGTGAGAATAATTCCAAAGCCACAAATGCACTTTTGAATGGTCTTAGTAATACGATATTCACCAAAGTTGCACATTGCAAATCCGCTAAAGATATTTGGGACAAGCTTCGAAATATTTATGAAGGAGATACAAAAGTGTTACACATTATTTTCGCCATCCCTATGACCGTTAATGATGTAAACCTATCTGTTGCCTTCAGAGGGGTTAGTGGCCTGAGTTCCTGAAGAAGGAAGGGAGAAGAACTTTTCTTGAGAAAAGAAGTTGCATTTTCCTTTGTAAAAACCCTATGAAAAAGGAAGTTCACAGGCTGCATTATAGCTAGGGTGTGAGAATGCCTGATTCTCACAGGCTGCATCATAGCTAGGTTGTGAGGATTTTGCAATCTGCTCTATAGGTAGGGTGCGAGAATGCTTACACGTGGGAAAAACGAGCGTTTTATCGAATCTTCTAGAAGGAGAAACTTCCATGGTGAGGTGGAATCCAAATGGTTTGGATCTTACTTGCTTTCATGATTTAGTGGAATCATCCTAACCTCCTCACCTTATCCTCTTCAGCTTATAAAAGGAGAGGAGCTCTCATGGAGAAGGGCTAAGTTGGATTTGGCTTGGAATTGTTATCTTGGGTGGAGTGTCTTTGAGTTTTTCCTTTGTCAAGATAGATTGTGAATATTATCATATATGTGCTCTCAAAATTCTTGGAATGGAAGTGTGTGGGGAATGAAGGATAGTTGGAAGGGCTCTTACGACATCAAGGCCACGATTGTAATCTCTCTTTCACATTTAATATGATACAGTAATACGATTCTTTCCTATAAATATTGTTGTGTTTTATTGTATGATTCCTTGATCATATACATAGGTTTATATTGAGTTTATTCTATTACTATCACTTTGGTTGGTTGTGTTCTTTTGCAGGTTCATCATTGTATGAGTGTTGGAATGAATCTAGGATGGAGATAGCGAGAGGAAGCGACGTTTAAACAGTATGTCACCTATCCCTCTTTAGTTAGTAAATTCAATATTTAAAACTTAAGGAAAGCGTCATGTTCTGGTGTGTTTTGTTTTAGATCTAGGTGGATCTAGGGAGATCAGTTAGTGTCCACACCTATCAATTTATCCAATAACAAAATTGGTGACTCCACTAGGGAATGGATTTTTTCCTAGTCAGTCTAGTTTCCCTTCCTTTGATTGCTTGTTTTCTGGTTTCTGAGTCTGTGGGACATCCATCCAGACTCTCTGGATCTAGAAGTTCACTTAGATTCCCTGTCCTTTTTCAAATTTTTCTTTGATTACAGACATTCTCGCACTGTACCTCTCTACATCCTATGAAAACCATTGATTTTTGCACCCTGCTGTTAGATCCAGTGTGAACTTCTCGCACCCTACAAGTGTCTAGCCTACGAGAATACCTAATTCTCACACTGTACCCTATTGCTAAGCTGCAAACTTGTATGTAAACATTTTTGGATTGGGTCTTGTCTTCTTTTGATGACCTAGTTTTTCTTTGATCAGCTGGATTGAGCTTTTGGACCCTATATTGATCCGTTTACAGTCTGCTTGACATTCTTTGAGTTTATTTTAGCCATATTTGCTTTGTTTGGTTTTGAAGGATTAGTCTCTTTCTTTGAGTGTCTTACAATTACAAAGCGTGTCTTTTCTTTAGAATTGTTTAGGGAAAGATCTTCTGAATAGTTCACTTTAAAAGAAAACTTTTAGTTTGGGTTTCTTTGTTTTAACAAAGTTCATTATTGCTTTTAGTGAAAATTTTGAAACAAAAAGATTTAATTTCTTTCTTTATATTAGATTGGGGGCATCCTTGCATTTGAAGTAGCGAAATTGCATGATTCTTGGCATTTTTTGGTCTTAAATTCCAAATTTTTTTCCCCCTCATGGCCGGGGGGGGTGGGGGGCATGACTCATGTATTGGTGTACAGTACCTTTTTCTCATTTCTTGAGAATCTTGATATTGATGATTTTTAAGATTTGGGGACATTGTGCTTCTAGGAATGATAAATGTTTTCCCCTTCTCGTAGCATAGCTTTCATCGAAATGAAAAGATTGCATCTTCATCTCTTTGCATAAATTTTGAGTCGGTCAAAACACTATATTGTCCATGCCATTTTCCTTTTGAGTAACAACAACCATAAAATAAAGAACTTATAAAAATTGATTAGACATTTTTATCTTTTCTGGTAGCAAACCTACATTGGATTAGTCGTAGGGATTTGGAATAGGCGTGAAAGATAATTTTCCAAAGCCGAAAACAAACATAGTATCTTGTGATAGGGAGAGTTAAATCCACTTACTACATTTTGTCCTGGGAAGCCCTTCTAACACAAGGGTCAATTACGAGGTTGCATTGAGACTGGCAGAGTTACTCAACGTGTTTTGTTGGTCTTGGTGTAGAGATTATGTGTATATGGGGGTCGCTTGAGAGGTATACCCACAATGATGAGTGGACTCCTTTCAAGTTGATTTCAGGCTAGATACCCTACCCTTGCACGTGGATCAGACTGTTGACTGTTTCCCTAGGTATCGCTATAGTGATTGGTAACCTTAGTGGCCTATATATTTAGGGTCTTTACACAAGGTGACTGTGGAGGGGAAAGTCTTCATGGTACTTGGAATCAACGTTGGCCAAACTCACTCAGGCTCCTTGGAGGGTATACTCACGATTATGTGTGGAGCTTGCACCAGGGTGTAAGTCCGCTAAGTAGGTCATCAACATAACTTTTCCACCTACTCTATCTCAGCCCCTTCTTACTTTGTTCCCGCGACGTTGGATTTCATCACCAACTAGTGCGTTCATTGTGAGAAGGTTTTGTTTTCTTGCTTGCTTACTAGATTTTTAGTGTGTGCTGTTTGTTTTCCCTAGAGGACTCTAGATTGAATATTTATTTAATGGCATTAGTTCCTGGAATGACCAATGAAGGAACCCCTACTCCAGGGGAACCTTTTGTTTTTCCTTCTTATGGAAACATTGGTCCTCCTCACATCGCTACTTTGAGCCTTCCAGGTCTCACTATTGGATTACCGATATGGTTGTTTTCCACTCAAGTAATCCCAAATGCAGTTAGTGCTTCAGTCACAAGCACTTCCCCCCAAGAGCATCAACCTCATGTTGATCCTTCACCTTCTTCACTAGTAAGGTCTTCTTCACCTTCTTCGCTTGCAAGGTCGCCTTCCGTTTCATCTTCTTCGTCGAGTGAAATTTATGAAGCTAGTAACCTGGTGAATAAGAAGAAGAAGAAAAGAAAGATTAAGAAGAAGAAAGATAAGAGAGGTTCAAAACCTCAAACCACTTTCAAACATGTTGGAAAAAAACCAGTTACTGTTAATCATGCTGGGAGTGTTGATGATGTCAAGATCACCCAAACAACTCGTAAGCCCAAGTACCCTTGTAGGATTTGTAAGGGTAGCCATCTTCTTAAGGATTTCCCTGGTCTATCCAAGGTTATAGAAGTATGGTCTACACACCCTGACCAACACATGTTGTTAGCCTCTGAACAACATGTTGATGACTTCACGTCAACTAGTCATGATACAGTTGGGAAGAAGAAAAGTAGAGCCAAGTTCCCATGTATGTTATGAAAAGGGCATCATAGAACTCATCTTTTCCCTCATATGGAAGAAGCCTCGAAATTCCTGTAAGACATGACTATTTCACAGCCTCAATTTCCATATACTTATCACAAGCTTTCTCTCAACCAACCTGTAGTTAATGGAATGATCAATCTGGTTCCCCCGTCGGTCAGTCTGGTTGATCAAGTGGTCAATCTAGTCACATCCTTAATTGAACTAGTTGACAAAGTGGTTGATCAGATCCCATCCTCGGTCGATCACACTCTCCCTTTAGAGAGCGTTAACAAAGTGGTTGATCCGATCCCATCTTCGGTTAATCCCACTCTCCCTTTAGAGAGTGTTAACAAAGTGGTTCTTTGGTCGATCCCACTCTCCCTTTAGAGAGTGTTAACAAAGTGGTTGATCCGATCCCATCCTCAGTCGATCCCACTCTCCCGTTAGAGAGTGAAACCCATGTGGTCGATCCATTTCCACCTGTCGACCCCATTCTCCCCTTGGAGAATGAAACCCAAGTGGTCGATCTGATCTCTCCATCGGTCGATTCTACTCTCCTGCTAGATAGTAAACCTGATATTTCCCATGTTTTTCTCATTGATAAAAAATCTACCATGCCAGCGGCTATTCCTTCTTCTCTTGTGGAACCCCCTCCAAGTTATGAGGCCATTCATTTTGATTGGGGTGTGATAACTGGACCTCATCTTCCCTCTTACATTCCTTTCCAGATTACAATACAGGTTTGTGGTCGGGATGTTACTCAAACGTTGATAGATGAAGGTTCGTCTGTTAGTATTTTGTCCTCTATTGCTTGGAAAGATTTGGTTTATCCTCCACTTGCGCCGGTTACACAAAATCTATTATCTTTTAACAGAAGAACCAGTCAACCTTTAGGGACCCTTCCTCAGTTTCTTATAACTTTGGGAAGGAAAACTATCTTTATTGATGTCATGGTAGTCTAGGACCCCTTGGATTTTGCTTTACTCCTTGGGTGAGATTATGTCTATGTCATGAAAGCTATTGTGTCTACTCTTTTTCGTGTGATATCTTTCCCTCACGATGGACGCGTTGTGATTCTTGATCAACTTTCATTCATTGACCTCGATTGGATTGCCTCCCTAAATGGTTCTTATATGCAGACGATATTGCCCTTGCCACAGGTCATTTATGTGGTGTTGTGGCCCATGGCTTCAACTTCTGATGACTTAGATCCAGTAGTTGACATGGTGATATCTTCGATAGGGTTGTTAGAGCCTAATATCTTTACTCCTATCGCGACCCTCGACATGGTGTCCTTCCAGAGTGTGTTTCTTCCTTCCAGTGAAGACCTCTTGGAAGCCATGAATGAGTTTTGTCCCTTGACATGGTGTCATTCTGGAGCATTGTCTTCTTGGAATCCATGATCAAGAAGAGAGTTTTGAGGATAGTTTTTTCATCTCTATAGTAACCTCATTAAAAAATGAAACAAAGGTTACGAGCATAGTTCTTGTTTTTGTGTCAAGCTCGTTAAAAAATGAAACAAAGGTTTGGGGATTATACCTAGAGTCTCGAGCATAGTTCTGACCCTGTGTCAAGCTCGTTAAAAAATGAAACAACTTCCCCCTCTTTATTGAGTCAATTCCTTCATCTACTGTTTGAAAATTCATTTCATCCACCTTTGAAGTTGGATGAAAAGAAGCTTGAGGGGCATTGCGTACAACCTCTAGACTTCATGTTGAAGTTAAAACTGCTAGTTTCTTAAGCTGGGGGCTAAGTACCAACCAGTCCATGTGTTATGTGTTAGGAAGCCACAAGCATAGTTTTCTATGGTTCAAGCTTGTGTAAAAATGAAACCACCTACCTCAAGCATAGTTTTGTAATGTACCTCAAAATTTACATAATTTTTTTTTTTTATTGGGGACTTTGAGTTGGTTCTATGTCTTTAAATATTTTCAGTCATTCATCAAACATAATGTACAACAGTTCTATTTCCTTTCTCTTTCTATGTATTTAGAGTTTTTCAGCCATTCGTCAATCATAATGTACAACATTCCTATTGCCTTTTACCCCTCTATCCTATTTTAACATAAAGTCGTTGCTTCCTATTTCGGTATTGAGTTATACATGAACATAGGTTCATAGCTAGAGATATCCTATTTCATTGCAACTTGTTATTATCTACCGTTTTCATTTCCAAAACCCACTTTATGATATGGAGATGTAACTACTTAGAGTCACTATCATATGAATTCGAGGGTTATAGATGTAAGGCCTTATAACGCACGTTTCGACATATATCATTATAAGATCTACAAGGAGAGGTTAACATTATTCATAAACAAATGTTATTTGGTATAAAATCAGGCACTAAACTTGCACCTTTGAATATAAGTGCGCAGAGGTTAACTTGTGAAGGTTATGGTTATGATCGTGCTAACACAAACTACTCGTTAAGTAACGCCAAGGGCTATCTGCCTCGGATGGTTAAAGCAAAGGTAGTTGGGTTCAACATATAATGGTGTAGTAAGTAATCCATCCGGTTACCTCACCATTAATACTTTGAGCAACCAATACAGGTTGGAACCCTCATGCCTTAAAGGCCTGTCTACAACATTTAAAGTGCCTGGAGATATGCCTATTCGATTCAGAGCTCGACTGGCATGCCCCAATGAGATGTCAACACTTACCATAAATTCACATGGTCCAAGTACGAAGACCTCATCCCCTTTACTCCATGTGAAGGGTTACTCCCGCA
Organism: Picea engelmannii; assembly: GCA_009831015.1. Classification (NCBI taxonomy): domain Eukaryota; kingdom Viridiplantae; phylum Streptophyta; class Pinopsida; order Pinales; family Pinaceae; genus Picea; species Picea engelmannii. The sequence goes on along the minus strand of ML778376.1, from coordinate 2,490,683 downwards.
CTTTCACTTTCATTCTGGTTTTTGTTGGGTGAAGGAGGAAGAACCATCTCAGACCATTTTTCATTTTTATTCTAGTTCTGGTTTAGTGAAGGAGGAAGAAACATCTCAGACCATTTTTCATTTGGTTGTAGTATCGTGGTCATGAGTTTATGATTTGGCTCATGTGCCAGATGGGTGGAGGTCTGGGAAGGGACTTCTCGACGACAACTTTGTGTGGGGTAAGTTTACCCTTGACTGTTCTTTTATTTATGCATTCGAATCTTTCTGTCTTATTAGGTAGGACTCTGCATGCTCCTATTCCTGGTCAGTTCCTCGATAGCATTCGAGTTGTTCTTCAAGATTATTGTGAAAGGGGTAGGTGGTACCCTAGCAAGGTCTAGTTTTTGCACGGTTTGTCCCCTTTCTCTGTGCTAGTCTTCCTGTCGAGGCCAAGCTATTCTCCTTTCCTGGAGGAACTTACTACGATGTCTATTAGAAATGTGCATTCGAAATATGCTATTTTTTTTTGTTTGAACTTTTGTTATTGGGCACGGTTTCCCAATCGATTTGTCTTAGATGATAGAGTGTCATGTCCAGGTTTTCCCTTACTTGGGTGCGTAACAGATCTTTCGGCACACTGCTGATCTTGAGGAAATTTTGTGTTTAATTAATGTATTCGCTAGTGTCAATATAATAACTAGAAGCGACATTTTAAAGGCCGAAGGCATTTTAATCTTTTATGTTCATATCTAAAATGTCACATTGATTTTATATTTATTATTACTTTATGGATGTTATACAAAATCATTTTCCTGCAATGTTTTTTGATTAAGACTGGTATTCATTGCTAATGATGGGCTCCTTGATGTGCGAGGGTACCCATCAGGGAGACACAAACTCCTCCTCCCCTTTCGGTCTGGGAGGCATACAGGATAGCGCGATGGCAGAAGGTAAGAACACCTTTACAGTTAAGTATTCACTGGCCCACTTTCTAATTTTGTTCTATTCTGTGATTTAATCATCTTTTCCGTTGGATACATTATAATGCTTCACATTATTTTATGTAGGTGTGGTCACGCCGAAGCATGGGGACGCCCTCTTCACTCCTTCAAGAGGTATTCGGGTTCCAACACAGTGCCCTTCCGTCTATTTCGAGTTTACATGCACCGATGGTCAAGGCTTTGTCCCATCGCTAATGTTTGAAGATTTTTAGCTCCAAGTTTTGTATTCAGTTTATACAGGGTACGCCCTGATTTGTATAAACATTCTGGTACGAAGAAAATTTACGCCAAGCTTGCGCCTGGTTGGGCTTGTGATATTCAGACAATCATTCTATTTAAGTAATATTATCATTATGCTTTGAGTATTATTTCGTTGTGTAAATGGATTTCAATCTGTCACTTTTCATGTTTAATATTTTTCTCAGTATTTCCGAAAAAATGATTTGTTATTACAGATTTGAATTCTCTAGTTATTTTTCCAGAATTGAATCTCACTATTGATTACACGGTCCCTTCTCAAAAATGATTCGGCTATGTATAGTAGTATGCCGGAAACTAGAATAATAAAAACTACACCTAAGGGTTTTGTTTTCCACTAGGATTGGGTGATGACTTCCAAATTTTCGTTTAAGCATCGCATACTTGCATTCTGATATAACACTAGTTTTTGGTAGGAGTTGAACCTGAGTCTTATTCGACCATTTTGTAAATTTGACTTACGAACCAGCTGTATGCAATGGTTTCATGTAAAGATTATGTCTATGGGATTCCATCTAGATTTTGGGGTTTCTCATATATAAATCGACAAGAAAAGTGTTTGTCCATTTGAGATTATAAAAGATCGGGACTTCCAGAAATTCGTGTTCATTTCCTTTCATGTGATTTTCTTACTCCTTTATATTGGATACCCTATAGCACTGTACCTATGACAAAGGTTATACTGTAGATGCGCCTTTAAACCACAGATTCATTACTAAAGTACCATCACTACCATACTGATGTACATATACTTAATTTTCTGTAATGGGGTTTTGGTAAGTTTCTGAATTATTTTCCTATGTAAATGTTTATATGTATATCTGTCTAGTTTTCCGGATACCTTAGTAGTCAATTTACTCCAGCGTCATATTATATCATACAGAATGCTCATTATATATATACATATATGTTCGTGATATATTTATACAGGTCGATATACATATCGATTAATACCTCTGTGATAAAGAGTGTATTTACTTTGAATCTGGACTAGTATTCTCATTAGAAGAGGCTCATTGTATACTATAAGCATCTACAGGAAATGAAATCCACCACAACTATTGGTGCGTGTGGCTTCAAGTATTTATGAAAATAATTTTATTTTCATTTTACTTAACCGAATTAATTAAGAAGATAGTTGTAGTCTGTAATCCATTCTATTATGGGATTAGTAACTACTACAAAATTCGTTTTGTTGTTTGGTACATTCCAAGATCTTAGTAATTACTCAACATCACATCTAAATAAATGAGTCAATTTCTAGCCAACGACTATGAAGTAAAATGATAGATCTTTCCACCACAACATTCAACCAGAAATTCATACATAGAAGTAAACAGATTGCAACACATGACATTTGACTAGGATAAGGTAGAGTTACATATCTGAACCAAATTTGTGGGAAGACAAAGGGAACAACCACGTTCCTCCCAACCGTAGAATAGGGCAGCCAATCTACTTGCTCGATTCACCCCCTAGCCTGACCATGAGTCCATGAGGGCGAATTGAAATCTCCTCTCCAGCAATGTCCTTCAATTCCAGCAGTATCCCTCTTGCCTCACACTCACACAGTAGTGCTCCTAACAACAAGAAACAAAGAAAATTCATAGTCTTCATTCCCAGCATACTTGGCAACATCCTGCCTCCTCACATATGCTATTCATTAATTTTCCTAGGACTTTTTTCCCTCCCTTGGGAATTTTCGCAGCTTTCTAAATTCCTGATTTTCAGAGGCTACCAATGGCCAAATCACTGATTTTCCACTTGTAACAATCAACCTAGAGTTAATTTCAATGTGTTCCCACCTCATGGAGTCATGGTCAGCTAAATTTAACATGGTTGTTCCATTTGTCCTCATGCAATCAATATAAAATATTCTGTTTTCATACAAGTGTCATAGTCAAATAGTTAGTTGGGTCAAATCAGGTCTCTTCCCAATAGTCATAATAATTAATTACAATCATCAAATTTGAAATTCGGAATTGCCATAAATGGAATTTTTTTTCCAAATTCGAATTTACTAAAAACAGAATAAATTTTCAGCAGATTTAAATTTTAAAAAATATTTTATTTTTTTTGGGACGTCACAAGTTTCCTCTGGTTCAAGCTTGTGTAAAAATGAAACCAGGTCCAAGCACAATTTTGTTTAGTTTTTAATCTTGTGTAAAAATAAAATCTATCCCAAGCATAGTTTTGTTTTGTTTTTAAGCTTGCATAAAAATGAAAACAATCCCGAGCTTAGTCTTTGTTTTTTCTCATGCTCGTAAATACATGAGAATAAATTACCGATCTTAGTCTTTGTTCTTTCTCGTGCTCATAAATACATGAGAATATAACCGAGTATACTTTTATCACTTTTTCGGACTCGTAAAGGTTACACAAAAAGGGAACCACCTGGAGTCACCTTTAAACTCTTTTCAGACTCTGTAAACATGAAAAGATTGCCGAGCGATCTTGTTCTTTTCATGCTTGTAAAAGTATTTGAAGAAAATGTTTGATGGGCGATAGTTTATCACTTTTTCGGTCTCGTCGAACTAATTTACGAAAAAGGAACTGGGAGAGTTCTCTTTAAGTGTTTTTTAGACTCTCAAAACATGAAAAGCCCCTGAGTTTTCTATCTTTGGACTTGTTAAACAAACATCAAAAGGCCCTTATGGGACTAAACCACTCCTTCCTAGGGTTCATTAAACATACTCCGAGGGACTCATCCGAAGGATGAGCTTACATCAACAAGCATATGTTATCCTCCTCAATCTTGTGTAAAAATAAAGAGGTACTAGCCAAAAATGGTGGGGGAAAAATTGGGAAAGAAATATGTCTAAACCTATATTCCATGGAAGAGTCGCTTTTGAACATGACAAACTTTCACTCACCTTGTGTCTAGATTGGAAAATCCACCCATCTCTTGATCATACTCCTTTATAAGATTACAAATCGGTCTGTGATCCCTGTTGTTGAGTCAGTGTTCCCAAGACAGTTGTTGTGTCGTCAATATGTTCAAAATATGTCCAACCCAAAAATCCTTCTATTGTGTTAGCCATTTCTGCAGTCCTTAAAGCCTTCTATTGCGTCAGCCATCCCTGAGTCAATCCTGAATCAATGGTTACTCTGATATACATCAAATATTATTACTTGTTTCATGTCATTGATGTGGGATACATTAAGGCCCTCCTATGATGAGTCTTTTCCTATCGACTTCAACTCATTATCTAGGAATTAGACTTAGAAACCAATTGGTAACTTGGAACTTGCATGCCTCAATGGCAGGTTTCCTTGCTTTCGACAATGGGTTTTCATTATTGAACCCTGATCGGGAGATTCCACCAAGTGTTCGACTTCAACTCATTTATTCACATTCGTTGGATTACACTAGTGTACCTTGGGAGTCATTGACATTAATGGTGATTTCCCTCGCACTTGTTAATGGTATTCATTAATGACCGGTAATCAAGTGGTTTCTACCATGTTCGACTTCAGCACATGTATTGACATGGTTAGATTTGTACTATAGAGTGGTGGAGACGAAGGCCCTGAATCTTTTCTAAAATATTCAGGTTGCATTGGAGTATATTGAGTTTGTACTGTTGCATAGATCCACATTGTATTTTTGGTGGCTATGTTCAGATTTGAGTCATAATGGTGTGGATCCACAGTGTATGTTTGGTGGCCATGACCTGTCTTACTTGACATGGATCTTCGCATGTCGACATTTATGCTCTAAGTCATTTGTATTCTAAGTATGGGAATGCCTACCTCGGTGATGATATATTGTTGTACTGTTTTTCTTTGTTTGTTGGCAGGTTTCCAACCGACTATTCCTTGTTCCTTACACACACTCGACAAAGTATTCTAGCTATCACTCTGTTCTAACTTCATACTTTGGGGGGTTCTCTGTTACACATTATTTTCATCATCCCTATGAACATTAATGATGTAAACCTATTTTTTCCTTCGGAGGGGTCAGTGGCCTGAGTTCCTAAAGAAGGAAGGGAGAAGAACTTTTCCTGAGAAAAGAAGTTGCATTTTCCTTTGTAAAAACCCTATGAAAAAGGAAGTTCGCAGGCTGCATTATATATAGGGTGCAAGAATGCTTGATTCTCATAGGTTGCATCATAGCTAGGTCATGAGGATTTCACAGTCTTCTCTATAGGCAGGGTGCGATAATGCTTACATGTGGAAAAAACGAGCATTTTCTCGAATCTTCTAGAAGGAGAAACTTCCATGGTGAGGTGGAATCCGAATGGTTTGGATATTACTCACTTTCATGATTTAGTGGGATCATCCTAACCTCCTCACCTTATCCTCTTCATCTTATAAAAGGAGAGGAGCCTTCATGGAGAAGGGCTAAGTTGGATTTGGCTTGGAATTGTTATCTTGGGTGGAGTTTTGTCAAGATAGATTGTGAATATTATCATATCTGTGCTCTCAGAATTCTTGGAATGGAAGTGTGTGGGGAACGAAGGACAGTTGGAAGGGATCTTACGACATCAAGGCCATGGTTGTAATCTCTCTTTCACATTTAATATGATACATTAATACGATTCTTTCCTATAAAGATTGTTGTGTTTTATTGTATGATTCCTTGATCACATACATAGGTTTATATTGAGTTTATGCTATTACTATCACTTTGGTTGGTTGCGTTCTTTTGTAGGTTCATCATTGTATGAGCATTAGAACAAAGCTAGGATGGTGATAGCGAGAGGAAGTGGCGTTTAAACGGTATGTCACCTATCCCTCTTTAGCTAGTAAATTCAATATTTAAAACTTAAGGAAAGCGTCATGTTCTGGTGTGTTTTGTTCTAGATCTAGGTGGATCTAGGGAGATCAGTTAGTTTCCGTACCTACCGATTTAACTGATAACAAAAAGTCAAAGAAACAAAGATTCAAACTTACAGAGGTCAGTTTGAAAAACTAAAAATGAAGGAAGATGAAGATATTGCAGCCTGCTTCTTACGAGTCAATGAAATAGTGAATGCAATCATAGGATTGGGAGAAGAAATCAAAAAATCTGTAATTTTTCAAAAGGTACTAAGATCTCTTCCTATGAGATTCAACCTTAAGATATCAACACTAGAAGAGAGATCAGATCTAGACTGAATAAGCATGGACAAACTGCATGGAATATTCACAGCATATGAAATGAGAACTAAACAGGAAAATCTAGATGTAAAAGAAGCAACCTTCAAAGCATCCAAAAGATCAAAGAAAAATAAAAAATAACAAGAAAAATATAGCAGCAACAATGAGGTCTCGGAAGATGATGAAGAAGTGACCAACTTTGTCAAAAGACTTAACAAGGGAACCAACAGTAGCTATAAAGGTAAGATTCCTTTAAATTTGTTTTAATTGTGATGGTATTGGTCATTTTTCTAACAAATGTCCTCATAAGAAAAAGAGAAATGATGAAGGTTACTCAAAAGGAAAACAAACATATAAATAAAAAAGAAATACAAAGAAAGTTTTCAAGAAAAGCTTATGCACCAAAGAAGACATCTCATCATCAGATGAAGATGAAGTTAGTGACAATGAGACATGATGAGTTCTATTCATGGCAGTAGAAGACTCTGATGAAGAAGACTCTGAAGAAGAATATGAAGAAGCCAAAGAAGAATATGAAGAAGTTGAAGAAGAAATTGAAGAGGCAGAAGTTGACTTTCAAGAAGAATTAATGTGTGCCATAGAAGTTATCAGAAGAGAAAAGAAGAAAAACAAGAAACTACAAGAAAAACTAGACAAGAAAGAAGACACTCAAGAACTAGAACAAATGATCACAAAATTGAAGGTTCAAATAGAAGAATATAAAAGAATTGAAGAAGCACTCAAAGAACAACTAGAAGAAAAGGAAAGGATCATTGGAAACTTGGAAGCATAGATTGCCACACTAAGAAAGAATATTCAAAAGAAAAATATGCAGAATAGCTCAAAAGTTTTGGATGACATTATCAGCAGTCAAAAATCTCATTTTGACAAGATCGGACTTGGATACAATCAAACAGAAAAGGGATCAAGCTCCAAAACAATAGAGCAAGAAACATATCCAAAAAGCTATGCAGAAACAATCAAAGGGGATAAGAAAATATACAAGGAAGATTACAGGGACACTCCTCCACCGAGAAGATTGAGATTTTAGAATCAACAACAGATAGATAGGCCTCAAGAAGAAGAAGGATTCATAAGAGCACCAACTTTTAGAAGATCTTCAACTCCCAGGTATCAAACTATATTTTTTGGTTTATGTTATGCATGCAATAATTTTGGACATAAAGTTGTGAATTGCATAGCTAACAACATGAGCAACAACAAATTTGAGAGTTATACACAAAGAGGTTATTCAAGAAGGCCTAGTGAAATGTAGAGAAGAAGTTACAACAGGTTTGAATCTTTGAGAAATTAAGTGGAATGTTACAAATGTAACAATTTTGGACACGTGGCCAAAGAGTGCAGAATGACAATCCCTCCTAAAGAACCTCAAAAGAATAACAATGATCACAAACAAGAACCATAGAAAAGGACATGGATAAGAAAGAAAGATCAGTATAGCAATGAAGAATGCACACTCGTTCTACACGCTAAGCATAAGAAACATGGTTTTTATGTTGATAGTGGATGTTCAAAACACATGATAGGTGATAGAGACAAGTTTCTTATATTATGAAAGGAAAGAGATGGATCAATCTCCTTCAAAAATGATGATTCATCCAAAATCATTAGAAAAGGAACAGTCTGAATTGGGAACAAGAATGAAAAGGCATAAAATGTTCTACTAGTATAAGATATAAAACATAATCTTCTAAGTGTGAGTCAAATGTGTGGCCAAGGTCATAAAGTGACTTTCAATTCACAAAGGTGTGAGATAAGAAAAGAAGGTTCATGGAGATTGATTGCTATAGCTGGAAGAACTTCAAGCAACATATATGTGTTAAGTGAAATTGGAAATGAAAAGTGTTGTCTAGGAAAGGAAGATGAAAGTTGGCTATGGCACAAAAGAATGGGTCACATGCATTTTGATAACCTTGTCAAAGTCAACAAAAGAGAAG
>ML778376.1:2439116-2469338 GCA_009831015.1 Picea engelmannii | reverse complement strand
CCCCCCCCCCCCCCTCTCAGTTGTCCAACACTTAGGGTAGATCCTCAACTGAAGGAGGCAAATCCTCAACTTCCCCAAGGATATCTCAAGTGGTTAAAGCCTCTCCAAGTCTATATAAGCAAGCTTTCTAATGGTGAAAGGGGACTGAAAAGGAGAATCACACCAAACTTATGATCTTATAAGTGGTGCTGGAACAGAGATATTTTGGAGGCAAGAGACCTATGATCTCATAGGGAGAAATTGGTGAAGCTATCATCATTTAGATCGTGGATCTTTTCAGCAAGGGGTAGACAAGGAGGACTTGACGAAACTGCTGCAATCCATCTACGACTGTAAGCAATGTTTTTTCCTCATTAATATAATTTGCTTGGCCTGTTTCTTTCTAATTCATGTTCAATCTCACATGAATTTGTCTCTTTAGTAGATAGACCTATTTCAGACTAATCTTGATAGAGTAGGAAGCAGTCGTACTTTGTTTGTCTATAGGGCTTATCGAGGAGTGAAAGATTGGAGCTCAACTCGGAGTGTGCAGGGACAAACACTAGTAAAAGGTACTTATTTTCTCCTTCCTCCTCACACACTAGTCCACCTAGATCTAAAAGGAAGTCAGTGACCATGATAAGCACTTTCTGTCTTAGAGTTAAGAGTCTAGCTCTTTGAGGAGATATACCTGTCCGTAGGGAGATTTTCCTTCAACAAATATCTCTACTTACAACCGAGGTAGAGTATATTGTAGCAGCAACATGTTGTACACAGGTTCTTTGGATGAAAATACTTTGACAGATATATAGGTTGTGTATGATGAGTCCAGTCCAATATATTGTGATAATACAAGCGCCATCAGTATCTCAAAAAACCTGGTGATGCACTCCAAGACAAAGCACATTCCAATCAAGTATCACTTACGGGAACAGGTTGTAGAAAAGAACATCAGAGTTGAGTATGTGGGCACAAAAGAACAAGTGGTAGACATCTTTACAAAACCACTTTCACGAGAAGCCTTTGAATATCTTCACCAAAGACTTGGATTTATTTCTACTCCAAAATGAATGATTTTTGAATGCTTATCTTATATTTCTTAGATGTACACGAGGAAGCACCATAAGAGGACAATTCAATCAAGGGAAGCAACCCCGGATGGAAAGATACCTTTTCCATTGATGACAAAGGGGGAGAGATTTATCAGATGCAGAGGACAGAGGCATGGTTCCAGGGGGAGCAGATTTATCAGATGCAGAGGAAAGAGCCATGGTTCTAGGGGGAGCAGATTTATCAGATGCAGAGGACATAGGCATGGTTCTAGGGGGAGCATGAGTGATATTATTTCAATATTGCATCAGAGTGTTTCCATCAATGCCAAAGGGGGATATTGTTGATTAAGGTTGGTTGTCATTGATGTCAACCCTTGAAGAAAGCCTCGTAGCACAAAGGTTTGGGTAATGGAACAAAGGTTTTTTCATGTATAATGGTATGAGTTTTAATATATTTGAAGGTAAGACTATTCTATATGGATAGTACATGTCATTCCATTTCTGATGGTATGTGGAACGTCACATAACTCCTTATGGTTAGAGAGTTATGGCCATGTGAAGTTGGAGAACTCAGGTTTGGGTAATGGACCCAAGTTTGTTTGATGGATAACGATATGCATTTTGATATATTTTTAGTTAATAATACTCTATATGGATATTACATGTCATTCCATTTCTTTTGGTATGTGGAACTTCACATAACTCCTCACAGTTTGAGAGTTATGGCCTTACGAAGTTGGAGGACCCTCATATGCTGGCTTGAATCCCAAAAAGGTCAAAGTAGTCAAAGTGGTTTAAGAGATTTTAGAAGGTAAATAATCAAGTGAATTGATGAGTGTAATATAATTCAAAGTGAATAAAAAATAAATTATTTGAATAATAAATTTAATGGATAAGTTAGAAGTGGGTTAACCCTAAAATAAGGAAAGTGGGCAAAGTGACCTAGAAGATGTTTTTAAGGAAGCTACTAGGAGAGTATAAATAAGAGGAAAGGCTCTCTCATTTAACACAAACTTGAGAATATTGAATATATATAGCTGTATGAGGTAACCAAAGGATATCTAAGCCCAATTTCTGAGGGAAGGTGAAGAAAAGAAGGTCAGAATTCAAGGAAGGATAAATTTTTTTGATGGTGCTTTCTAAGGTATGTTATTTACAGGTAATCTCACCATTTTCTCTATAATTTTTTTTCTATAATGATTCAGACTATGAAATTTCTATTCCATTGAGAAAACATAGCCAAGTATCTATGATAAAAAATTAATTTTGTGGGTCGTTGTATTTTTGGAGTTACACTCCGTGGAAAATAAGGTTTGTGGCTAGTCCTGAAACTAGTCTAAAACAAGTGTTTCTGGTAAAAATGTCATAGCTTCTTCATAACAGATCCAAATTCAGTAAGACAAAATGTGTAGGTTAGAGTACAATATGTAGTATGTTGTGTAATAGTTTCAGATAGATTAAATAAATATTCCACACGGGGAACGCTCTACAAGTTCTCTATCTAGAATAAGCCAGAATTCAACAAGGTATGCCATTTTTTCTATAACTTATTTTTTGAGAGGTTCCAAGTAGTGAAACATGGAGGAATTGCATAAAAAACACTGAATAACATTTTTTATCAGTTTCAAATATTTATTCATTACAGGTACAAATTTATGATTATTTCAAGTTAGGGTTGTTGAATAATCCAAAACTAGTCATGTGAGACTAAAGAAAAGTTTGATGAAAATGATAGTCTCTTGTTGTTAAAGTTAAGGAAGGTTTGTAGGTATGTGATAATATACACCAAGTCTATTAAATAGTTACAAATCATATTTAGATGATGAAATTGATGAGGGCTTTTGGTTAAGGTACATGTTGGGTACATGGTTGAGACAAGTAGTTGATGAGTTGGCACATACATGAGGTGTATAGTTGATGATGTTGGTACATATTTGTTATCAGACTAATCGGTAGGTGCGAACACTAACAGATCTCCCTAGATCCACCTGGATCTAGAACAAAACAGGACAGGACGCGACTCTTCCCCTAATTTGTAACCATTGAATCTACTAATAGGAAGGAATAAGTAACATACCTTTATATTGCTTCCTTAGGTCTCTGTTTTTCCCGCTTTGCTCCGGTGCTCTCGTGAAGTCAAGTTCAAGAAGACAGAAACCAACCAAAGTGAAGATAACAAATTATATATTCAATGTCAACTTATGCATATGATCAAGGAATTACACAATAAAGTAAGAGTGACTTTATGGGAAAGGGACATGCCGCTGTATCATATTAATTGAAAGTAAAAGATACAACCTGATCGCCTTGATGTTGCAAGATTCCTTTCAGTGACCCTTGGTTCCAACACACACACTTTCTCTGTACTTGCATCAAGAAGATCCAATTCCTCTTGATAAACCAAATAGAGCCTTCAAGCTTCTGTCAAAGCAGGGTTCTTCACACAATTCTTTCACCAATTCTTCATTCAATCTTGCTTAACCTTTTCCATGAGAAACCTTTCAATATATAGGATAAGGAGATATGGTTACATGGATGAGGATGATCCCATCAAATCTGAGAAGTTAGTAAAATGACAACCATACGAATGCCAACTCATTTTCTAGAAGATTCCCTTCTAGAACCCTCGAGACCTCTTCTCCTTTCCAAGCTTAAAAACAGGTTCGCACCCTATGTATGGAGCAAACTACGAGAAGTTCGCACCCTATGTGTAGGTGGCCTGCGAGAATGAGGGATTCTCTCACCCTAGGCCATAGGCAGCCTGCGAACTCAATTTAAAAATATGTTTTTGGGAGGAGACAAGGGCCACTCTTCTCAGGAAAAAAGTCCTTGTTGGGAGCCAGAATACACCATTGTTAAGACATCACCAGAGTGACCAAAATCATGTGTAATAGAATGCCCCCCAAAGTATGAGGCCGAAATTTGTGACAGCCGAAATACTTTGTAAATTGCGTGTGTGTGTCAAAAACTAGGAGTGCACCTAATCGAAAACCTGCAAACAATCAAGCATCTGCAAAATATAATACCAGTTCTGAGGTAGGCATTCCCATACTGAGATTACAAATGGATGACATCATGAACGTAGGTCATGGCCACCAATCATACACCGTGGATCCATGCCATTAAAAATACTGCATAGCCACCAAAAATACACTGTGGATATATGCGAGAAGACTCAAATTAAGATGACATAACCACATGACATACAAAGTGGATCTATGTGTCAATAAATCATACATATTCCATCGCAGCCCAGATAAAAAAAGATGAGACCCAGGGTCTTCAATCTCGTCACTTGAAAGTACAAATCTAGCCATGTGATTACATGTGCTGAAGTCAAACATGGTAGAAACCACTTGATTACCAGTCATTGATGAAACCATTAACAAGTGTGAGGGAAATCACCATTAATGTCAATGACTCCCAAGGTACACTAGTACAATCCAATGAATGTGAATAAATGAGCTGAGATCGAACATTCAATGGAATCTCCCAATCAGGGGTTAATGATGAAAACCCACTGTCGAAAGCGAGGAAACCTGCCATTGAGGCATGCAAGTTCCAAGGTACCAAATAATTTCTAAGTCTTGTTTCCAGATAATGAGTTGGGGTCGACGGAACAAGACTCATCATAGGAGGGCCTTGATGTATCCCCCATCAATGAAATGAAATAAGTAACATATTTTGAAGGTGAAACATAGTATGAACATAGGTCAGAATGGACACAGGGAAGGACGACATGGTAAGAATGGACAACTATAGATGGCCAAATCAATAGAAGGTTTGGATGAACTTTTCTTGAACATATGAATGACACGAAAAAAGACTTGGTAGCACTAACTTAGAGACGACTCAGTATATGACCTTGTAGCAAGTCGAATGAGAGACAAATGGATTTCCCAAATCAGCTTCAAATAATGAATAGGGGGTGTCATGTTCAAGAGCGACACTTACTGCCAAAAATATGAATACGAAAGCAAATCCCTTTCCCAAATTTTCCCCCACCATTTCTGGTGAGTACCTCTTTATATTTACGCAAGCTTGAGGAGGATAACATATGCTTGTTGATGTAAGCTCATCCTTCAGATGAGTCCCCCCGTGTATGTTTAACGAACCCTAGGAAGGAGTGGCTCGGCCCCATTACGGGTCTTTCAATGTTTGTTTAATGAGTCCAAAGATAGAAAAATTGAGGGTTTTTCATGTTTTGAGAGTCTGAAAAACACTTAAAGAGAACTCTCTTAGTTCCTTTTTCATAAAATAGTTCGCCAGGACCGAAAAAGTGATAAACTATCGCCCATCGGATGTTTTGTTTAGATACTTTTACGAGTGTGAATAGAACAAGGTCCCTCAACAATCTTTTCATTTTTATGGAGTGTGAAAAGAGCTTAAAGGATACTCCTTTGTGTTCGTCATTTTCATGTTACCATGATGAGTACGAAAAGACAAGAAAAGTATACTCGATTACGTTCTCATGTATTTTCGAGTGCGAGAACGAACAAAGACTGAGCTCGAAGTTTTTCTAAAAACTATAAAAAGCAGTCGTACATGCAATGAAAAAGAAAAAAACATCCGTACTCCTTCGTGGGGACTTCAAAGTCATTATATCTTCAAAACATCACACTCATAGGGCTATTAGGCATTAGGTTTGATGGAAAAAACCATAAAAAAACCGACAAAAAGGGTAAAAAGTAAATAAATAAGGGTGAAAATGGATTTTACCATTTTCATTGTGATTTTGCCAAGAAATTTGCCCCAAAAACCTCATTTTACCTCAAATTTCATCGCTCGATCGTGGGAGGCACATGCGACCATTTGGCAAACTGTCTCCATCAACGAGGTAAGCTCCTGATCTTCTACCTTTTCCATGGTTTAATTTTTGTTTTCATTGGAAATTTTCAAGGTTTTGAGTTTGTTTTAGGGCCAAAACTTGCGCCTGAGTGTTCTCGCAGGCTAACCATACGGGACCTGCAAGAATGCATGATTCTCGCAGGCAGCCTCAAAGGCACCTACGAGAATCTCGCACTGTGCTAAAAGGGCACCTGCAAGGGCCAAAAAATGAAATTTCATTTTGAATTTTGCTCAATAAAAAATATGCCAAGGTTTGAAATGAGTTGTTGACCCTTCTCTTATGGTCCTTGTGCAGGAATTTGACTATCACGATGCTGGAGTGGAAAGAAAGAGAGCATGAGGAGGAGGATTCTATTTCCGGGAATGACCCGGTTACCATTGCAGCCCTTCGAGACTGTGGGCTCTTGAAATTCTTCCGGATTCCAGGCATGAGGGCCCAAATTAGGTTGTTGGAGTACCTGGTTCATATGTGGGACGTGGACCAGTAGTTGTTTCATGTGGGAGTCCACACTTTGACCCTAGATATCGAGGATATCTACTTTCTAACAAGGTTATCACGGCGTGGGTACCACACTAGCTTTACCGGTAGCCGAGGTGGCAGACTACCTATGAGTGAGTATTGTCGCCAGTACTATGTCCCAGAGGTGGAAAGAAGCAAAGGCAAGGTGGCTATTTGGGGGGTCCAAGACTTGACCCTGTGAACCATTTTGTTCACCATAGCACACATGGCCAGGAGTGTAGCTCCACACATGGCTCTCCAGAGATACTTCCAATACGTCATAGAGTGCACAGAGCCGTGAGTCTTCAACTGGTCAGATGCAGTTCTCCGTAGTATGAAGAGGCAATTGACAAAATGCAGGAAAGGTGACCTGAAACAGTTCGGGTACAAATCACTTTTGGTGTCCTTATTTATTGAGAGGGTCCCCTTGCTGAGATTACAGGTTGAGTGGGGTTTACCGGCCCCATAGGATCCAAGGATGCTGAGGTGGTGCAACCTCATGGCCCGACACGTAGCTGGGCCTATCATCAAATACAATGATTTTTTTTTTGACTGGTTGCGGCCACAGATGCTGATGGTTGATGACTATGCCTACGTCGGATTGGACTTTCGAGGGGATCCAGATTTATCCCTACCTGAGGATTCTCAGTGGGGTGACCTAGGTAAGAAGTACACATTTTTTTCTTTCAAATGTTTTTGTAATTTTTATCATATAAAATGTTTTTTATGTTTGTTTAAGGACTAATCAAAAACACTCTTTTTGATGACATAGATGTGGGGCCATATCGACATCCAGGAACATCTCCTATTTAGCGACGAGGAGAGGTGGCTCTAGTGGTGTGATGGGATGCTGAAGACTATGAGGCAGTGGAGAAAAACTTGGAGGGGTTGACTGCTGACATTCCAGACATGACTATCAGGGAGATCCCTCAGTGTTATCAACGCCATACTTTCAGCGTGTTAGAGTCTATTAGTCGAATGCTTCATAGGGTGGCCTAGGCAGTCATGTGTTATTGTGAGCATCACCCATGACGCTACTTTGTAGAAGCTATGAGCTTCAGATTTTGAAATTTTGGTCCTTGGACAAAAAAATTTTGTAAAAAACTTTTGATCGTTATATACATATATACGGCTTCTACCGGCTTACCTTGTGTTGTGTGATACATGTGATGTGATTGGTTTATAAATGGCCCAAAGGTCTGTCTAATACATAGTTAGCTAATGCATTAGTTAATGTATTTAGACATCTATGAATATGTTGATACTCAATATAATCAAAATAACATTCCAAGAGGCGAATTCGTAAATATACTCGTAATAAAGTAGGACTTCGAATAACATAGAAATTACCTAACTGTAGTATTACTAGCTACGAATCGAGTTGTACAACCAAGTGATGGATACCAAGTGAAATAACATCAATCAATAATTTGATAATGACGCTATACTCTGCAATATTGTTGGTCGCATGATTGAGACACACACCTCATAGAGTGATAAGTTCGTTTGTAAGGGTGTAAATTGCCGAAGTAGCAAAAGCAAGGTTCTAAGTAGTACAACTAGTGCCATTAACAAAGCCAATGTGGGGTAGTGAAGACTTCGACATCTGGAAACCAAACACAACGTAACATAAGGGCAGAGTCCAGATAACGAAAAGCATACTACAGTAGCACACAAGAAGTATGATACAATAAAATACAAGTACTCATCCACAGGTGATCTTAGGCATAGTACTTCTTTAAGTACAACCCATTTCTGGGTTCACTCAAAGGGATACCGTCGTAATCTACTAACTCGTAAGCTCCTTTCTCCAAAACTCATTTAACTATATACGATACTCACCACATAGCTTTAAATTTTCCAGCTCCCAACATATCCCGATATTGTTCGTAAAGGAGAACCAGATCACCTTTGGATAAAACACGAGGCTTGACATGTTTGTCATATTGGGCTTTGACGCGTTTCTTCTGGGCTTCTATGACTAGGGCGGCATTGCGACGAGTTTCGTCTAATCGCATGAGATACAACAGACGTTCTTCTTCGGCAGAAGTGTTTGGGAGGAGTTTGATGACTATTTTTAGGGAGGGTATCTCACATTCAATCGACATGATGGCTTCTAGACAATAGACTAATCGGAATGGTGTAAACCCAGTAGCAGACTTAATAGATGTCCGGTAAGCCCACAATGCTGAAAACAACATCATGTGACAAATTGTTTTGTGAATCCCTATCATTCGTCGAAGCATGGTAATGAGGACTTTGTTAATTGCTTCGACTTGGCCGTTGTCTTGTGGGTAATAGGGTGTTGAATTTTCATGGCAAAGACCCAACTTTTTAGTGAGTTCGGACATCATGAAGTTTCTAAAGTGGCTACCGTGATCAGTGACGGTAGCCTGAGGAACACCAAAATGAGCTATAATGTGATTGACTATGAATAATGTTGTGGTATTTTTGGTGTTGTCAAATTTCGGCATTGCCTCGGCCCATTTCGTAAAATAGTCTACGACTACAATAATGTATCTATGCCCCCTGGTCGAGTGATGGTGACATGTCATGAAATCGATACCCCATTTTGCAAAAGGACCGACGGAGACCACAGGGTGAAGAGGAGTGGGATGTCATCGTATTTTATGGTTGTAGGTCTAGCAAGCGTGGCATTTTTGGACGATAATTATACAATTGTTAAATAAAGAAGGCCAAAAATACCCATCTTGCAAGATCTTCTAGGCAGTAACATACCCAGACATATGACCACCACAGGCTCCAAAATGGCAGTCATTTAGGGCTTTCTCAGCTTAGTCAAAAGTGAGGCAGCGTAAAAAAACTGAGTCAATCCCACGACGAGAAAGAGTATCACTGAGGATAATATATTGACGGGCTTGGTAGCGTATTCGACGACGATTAGTACTAGACAAATTAGGCTGGAAAGTATGGGTTTCAAGATATATGATGATATCTCCGTACCAAAGATCATTGGAACTAATTAGGAAAAGGGATTCATCAGGTAATGAATCAGCTGCTACATTTTCCGTCTCAGAGTAGGGAAAGTCGCATATCAAATCGAAAAACACTAAGGATTTCTTGGACTTAGCAAATTTGAATTCTAAGTCAAACTCTTGGAGTATCACAATCCATTTGGAGTATTTTCCCCCTAGTAGTTGATGTGTGAGAATGTGCTGCATAGGGTTGCAGTTAGAAATTACCGTAGTCTTGCGAGAGAGGATATAGTTCCAGAAACGCTGAACTGCTTGGACGGCTGCCAAGGTCAGTTTTTCAACATGTAGATAATTGGTTTCGGTAGGCATTAGAATTTGACTCAAGTAATAGATGACATGTTTGTCATGAGAATCATCCTCCTGTACGAGAACCATAGCGATGGTGTAATCCGAGGCTGGGAGGTAGAGGAAATAATCACGGCGGTAATCCGGTGGGAAGAGGAGTGAAGTACGTGTCCGGGACAGTTTCAAAGCTTCAAAGGCTTTTTTGGCGATGGTATCCCATATGAACTCAGACCCCTTTTTGAGTAGTCACGTAAATCCAAGAGTTAGCTTGGCATAGTTCGAGATGAAATGATGAAGAAAGTTTACTTTCCCTTACAAACATTGTAACTGGCGAAGCAAAGAAGGAGGAGGGAGATTGAGAATTGCCTCGACCTTCAAACGATCTACCCTGATCCCTTGATGTGAAATAATAAATCCTAGAAGTCAGCCAGATTCTACGCAGAAAACGCATTTGTGAGGATTCAAGCGTATATGGTAAAACTGACATTGGAGGAAAATGGCTCAGAGGTGTATTGGATGATCGACATAGCGCATGGAATGAGTAGGTAAGTCATCGAGATATGGTTGCACGATGTGCTTGATAGCATGGAAGGCATAAGACATAGCACGCTGAAAAGTTGCGCCAACGTTTTTTAGACCGAAAGGAAGTTTCCGATAGGAAAAAGTGCCCCAAGGGAAAATAAAAGTAGTTTTGTGTTGATCCTCGGGAACGATATTGATTTCATTATATCCAGAGAAACCATCCATTAGAGAGAAGATTTCACTTTTGGCACAATCATTGATGATCTAATCGATGAAGAGGGTAGGAAAGTTGTCTTTAGGACATGCTTTATTAATATCCATATAATCAACGCACACATGGATTGTGCCTTGTTTCTTGTCAATTGGGACAATATTGCAAACCCAGTCAGTGAGAGCCACTAGGTAAATAAAGCCGACTTTGAGAAGTTTCTCGACTTCAAGCTTGATAGCGACCGCTTTATGTGGGTGAACCAAACAAAGGCGTTGCCGGATGGGTTTAGCATCTAGGTATGTCTTGATCTCATGTATTACGATGTCAGGGTCAATACCCGACATTTCTTCATAGCTCCAGGCGAAGACGTCACAAAATTATTTGAAAAGCGACTTGTAGGTGGCGATTTCGTCAGGGGAACACGAAGCTCCAATATGCACATTTTCGACAATTCCAGGTTTTATGGATATTTCAAGGGGAATGGTGGGTGAGATATTGCTTAATTTCCTTTCGAAAAACACATCATGTGTAGACTTGAGAATGGTGGAAATGATGACAACGGTCGATGGGGTTGAGATCCGTTGGTAGCTATCGATGGTGTGTTGTTCCAGGAAGAGGATGGAATGATGATGTCCATTGTCCTAGGGGGTGTCTTCCATAATAGACATAATCATTTCGTCCGTGGGAAAAATTATGTGGAACGGATCTGGAGATAAATCACCAAGAGAGGGGGTAGAAGGAGTTGCTGATTGAATGGCCTCATAGGTAGATATGACCGGTCTCAACGACATTTCATCGCTGTAATGAAGATGATCGCCGGGGTTGGGTACCATCCATGGGTTGTGAGACGTAGGGGTTCTATGGATAGAGGTGGAGATCATGTTGATTGAAGCGACAGACAGATGTGGAACATCAGGTGGTGGAATGGGGAAGGTACCCATTAATGAGGAGTCTTTAAGAAGACCCACACTGATGTTCTTGTATCCGGGGGGGTTTTGGCAATGAACGATATGTTTCCAGTACACACATTCAAGTTAAAGAAGGCTAATTGGTCGACAGTAATTACCTTTCCTTGATGTGGGAAACGTACAACACAAAAAAGAGTTGACACAACTGCACGCATGGAATCAATCTAGCTATGACCAAGTAGAAGGTTGTAATCGACAGGAGCGTCAAAGACTTCCACTTAAACTTGGGCCGTTTTACCTTCTAACGTAATTGGCAATGAAGGGAGGACACCGTAAGGCTTAAAACTGGAACCATTAAAGGGTTTGAGTGTGTTGTGGGATTCAGTCAAAGGAGGAGAACCGATGGCTTTCCAGCAGGTAATAGACATGACACACGTCGAGGCACCCTCATCGATAATAGTTCTACAAGTATTTTTTTCAGAGACAATAACTTGTATTTGGAATGTGAGTTGAGGGGGTAACCTTGGAATGTGATATTCCAAGTCAAAAATTATTAAATTTGTATCCGTAGGGTCGATTCCATCGATAGCTTTCAACAGTGCCTTCCGTTGTATAGGACAACTTTGAAGGACTTCGAGGGCTTACATCGCGGATGGTGCTTGGGCTAGATCTTCAACAATACTGTAGTTCTGGGCAACACAGGCATGAGGATTGAAAGTCGATTTCTGAATGACGCACTTTGGAGGAGGGCGAAGGACTGTGTCAAGGATTGGTTGTTCGAGATGAAGAGGACCATTGGTAGGTGGAGTCCTAGGATATGGTTGGGCCAACGAAGGAGGTATAGCATCAACCTTCTCTTTGGAGGAAGAATAATCTTTGGCTTGAGTGGTAAGTGTGATGTCATTTTTCTTTGAATCTCCTGTACACATTAAGACATATGATGTATTGGAGGGGGAGGGTTGGTCGTGAATGACCAATTGGGTCTGTTGTTGAGAAGGGAAGGGTTGTGACAATATGGCCAGAGTGGGTGGTTTCGTGGTCCCTTGAAGGAACTTAGTAACCTCGGCTCGTCGTGGACAATCCTTAGTGTAGTGATCATCACCATAGATTAGACAAGGGTATCAGGGTTTTCACTTATCCCTATCGTCAACAGGTGGTGTTTTGGTTCTCTCTGCTTGCAAATTATTTTTGTCCTCTTTATTCTTACCCTTTCCCTTTCTGGATTTGTTTTTACTGGCAGGGGTAGATTGAACAACATTTACCTCAGAAGTCTTGCTGGTGGGAGGGGTAGGAGATGGAGCATTTTGAACATTAGAAGAAATGGGTTTGAGGTTGTTGCTAGAGGTTTGGACGGAATGCGGTTGGGCATGGAAAGTGCTGATCACATCATCGGCCGCATGAGAAGCATCAAGAGTAGTTGAAGTGGTGGAAGTAGAAGGACGAGGTGCATCTGGGAGTAAGTCGTAAAGAGTACCCGTTTGTGAGTAAACGAGGTCAAGGTATTGAGCACGACTAATGGCCTGTTCTTCCGTGACAACTCCACCCATGGCGATGTCATGATCGATGTCATTCACAAATGATTTCGTGAACCACTCTACCAGCAACTGATCGGGAAGTTCAAGTTTGATGAGACATCGTCTCCATCGCCATTCATGAATATGATCGGAGATGTGAGTGGCTTTAGTTTGTTTGAAAGAACTCAAAATCTCAGTCCCCATTTCATAGCAGATCGGTAACTAGTAGTGGGTGAGGAAAGCCATAACGAGGGTGTTAAAGTTGGTGAAGAAACCTCATGGTAATTCTATATACCACTTCGCGACAGAACCTGTGAGAGTTATTTGAAAAAGGTGTAAACGAATAGAGTCATCCATCAAGGAGTTGGATGAACACCAAAGGTGAAAAGTCATTACATGATTGTTTGGGTCCTCTCTCAGTTTGCCATCGAATTTAAGGATGTCAGATGGTAGTTTGGTCGGAATGGTGGACCATTGGGGAGATTGACGGATCAGATCATTTAAAATCCTTGAAAGATCCAGGAGGTCTAGGGTGGCTAAGAAAGGTAATTGTTTGTTCACATGCGGGTACTGGTGACTTTGGGGAGGGAGTCCCGTTAGCAAACCAGTGGGACCATAATCAGTTTGCATATAATGTGAGGATCCAGGTAGATTCGGTGGTTGTTGTGGAGGCAAGTAGCTCATAGGGTTGTACCCTTGAATGCGGGCATGGGTTTGAGCAGTCGAGCCCCAAATAGGATAAGACGTACTTGGATAGGGTTGGCCTATACCAGGGGGTATGATGGAGCTAGCCGAAAGTTTTTCCCCCCCAGTCAATTGAGGATTATGTTGGATAAGATGGTTCCAATACTGGGCCAAGGATGGAGGTATGTTTTGTCCATAGGGTGGGGTTGGTGGGGGTTTTCCTCCAATCGAGGGTTGTGTTCCAATCGGGGGTTGTGTTCCAATTGGGATTTGCCCTATAAGGGGGGGTTGATTTGGGCCTCCTTGGTGAAATTGTCCACCAATAGGAATTTGGAAATTTTGTGTGAACGATGACATGGTGCCACTAGGGTCAGTGCCTCCGATAGAGGATGGAAAAGGTCCTCTGAAAGGGGGTGGAGGAAGTGTTGAAATGAAACTAGGAGGAGAGTGCTCATAAGGATTGGACCACCAGGAGTTCCGGATGTGATTTTCTTAGGAGTGGGAATAGAGGCATTCAACGCATGGTATCTGGGTGGAAGCATCGGGGTGATTCTGGACGAAAGCAGTGTGCCAATGGGGGCTTGGCTAGCCACGGTAATCCTAGTGTGAAGATTCATAGAATCTGTGTAATGGACCATTTGTAAAGGGAGAGTCAATACATGGTCAACTCGCAGAGCTTCTATACCAGAAAAATAATAAGCAGTAGTAAAAGGTACTGCGTCTGGATCAGATGTTTCAGGTAGAGCAGGTGAGATGGTGATATCAACGCCTGCTCCTGAGCCAAAGAGATCCCGTCTAAAAACGCCAGTAGTCCAAAAAGGATCTTGACCTTCAGGTCCTAGGAAAGGTCCAGTCGGTGATCCAGAAGACAGAACAACCAAGTCTTCGGAAGAATTCACTCGCATAATATGTCTCTCAGGGTCGGGGTGAAGTCGAAAGTCCTCTCGATAATTGGTAATTCAGAACCGTTCTAGAGAGTTAGTTCTTTCCACTTGTGGAGAGGTAACGTATTGGACTTCACTCTATTGAGGAGAGCCCTCTGGTGAGTTGGTAGGAAAGGGTTGAGAACCTTCCAGATTTTCTGTGGGTAAGCCTTGCATTCTACGTGAATGACGTGGAGGGTCAATTGTGACCGAGTTGAAAACTTACGAAGAAAATTCTATGGTCAACTTGGGTAAACAAACAACATATGCTAGTAAAAATCTAGGAAGCAAAACCAAGCAAACAAGGCCTTCTAATTCTGAATTCACTAGTTGGTGATGAAATCCAACGTCACAACAACGAGATGAGAAGGGGCTGGGTGAGGGTGGAAAAGTTACGTTGATGACCTACTTAATGGACTTAAACCCTGGTGCAAGCTCCCACACATAATCCTGAGTATATCCTCCAAGGATCTCGAGTGAGTTTGGCCAACATCGATTCCAAGTACCATGAAGACTTGCCCTTTCATAGTCACCTTGTGTAAGACCTTAAGAAGATAGGCCACTAAGGTTACCACCAACAACAATAAATCCTGGGGGAACAATCGACAGTCCGATCCACACGCAAGGGAAAGGTATCTAGCCTGAAATCATCTTGAGAGGCTTCCACTCATCATTGTGGGTATACCTTCAAGTGACCCCCATAATATGTGCAATCTCTACACTGATATAAACAAATCAGGGTGAGTAACTCTGTCAATATCAATGTGACCTCAGGTTTAACCCTTGTGTGAGAAGGGCTTCCAAGGACAAAATGTTGTATATGGAATTTGACACTCCTTACCACAAGATGTTATTGTGTGTTTTGTGCTTTGGAGAGTGTATCTCTCTGCCTATTCCAAAGCTCTAGCCTAGCTAATGTTGGTGTAATAGAGTCTTAGAAAAGAGTTACTAGTTGAATTTTAAAAATTGCGCGATATTATTAAAGGCTATTGTTACTCAAAGGAGACGTAAATGAAACCGATGTTGTGTGAGACTCTGTCCCAACAATGCATAGATAGGAATGAAATATATTAATTTTTGTTCGATGAATCCTATTTACAGGAGGGAAAGAGGAGTTTTCTAGAACAATCTTGAACTATGATATACGATCTGCTTTGAAATGCAATATCAACGAATCATGAACAATGACAATTCTCTATTTGTTCTATTTCAACAATTGGATGCCAATATTTTCGAAATAAAAAATTGCTTTTAAAAAGAAAAATGTTTTTTAATTTTCAATAGAAACCACACAATAGTGGCGGAACTAAGGAAAACTAACAACTAATGAAAAACAATATACAACAAAAACCCAAACCAATCTTTCAATGAAGACAAAAATAACAAGCTAACGAGACTAGTCTTTTCAAATGCATGAGGGAAACAATTTTCCAAGTAATGAGCAATTGAGAAAGACAATTAATCCCAACTTTTAAACCGATCACTGGCTCCCAACCAAACAAGCACTCGGATTTCAGGACCAAATATTATATCCTTGTTAAGAAAAGGTCAAGAGATAACAGTTGAGAAAAAATGAACAAGAAGAGTTTTTGATTTCTGAAGACTAATCATTCACAAAATTTGAAGTCAAGAAACAATCAATCAGTGGCCCAAGAAGTTCTTTTCAGACACACATACAAATATGGGCATCTGAGCATACAAAAAACCTTAATCCAAAAATTTTTCAAATGGGTTCACAGGCAGGCAGTGATGTACAGTGCGAGAATGAAGCATTCTTGCAGGTTGGTTACAAGCATAGTGCTAGAGGTTCACATTGGACTGAAAAGTAGGGTGCGAACTCTAGGGGTTCTCACAGGCTACATAAGGGTTTAGTGTGAGAATGCCTAAAACTAAGCAAAATTTGGAAAAAAGACAAAAATTTTGAAGGAACCTCTGGACCTAGAGAGTCTGTCAGGGTCTCCTCAAGACTCAGAGATTTATATAAATGAAAAAATGGTAAGGTAAGAGAAAATGGCCAAGGAAAAACACCAAAAACCACTAAAAAATGGGTTACATCCCCAGTGGAGTTACCAATTTTGTTATCAGACTAATTGATAGGTGCAGACACTAACATATCTACCTAGATCCACCTGGATCTAGAACAAAATAGGATAGGACACGAATATTCCCCTAAGTTGTAACCATTGAATCTACTAATAGGAAGGAATAAGTAACATACCTTTATATCGCTTCCTTAGGTCTCTGTTGTTCCCGCTTCACTCCGGTGCTCCCGTGAAGTCAAGTCTAAGACGACACAAACCAACCAAAGTGAATATAGCAAAGTATATATTCAATGTCAACTTATGCATATGATCAAGGAATTACACAATAAAGTAAGAGTGACTTTATGGGAAAGGGACATGTTGCTATATCGTATTAATTGAAAGTAGAAGATACAACCTGATTGCCTTGATGTTGCAAGATTCCTTTCAGTGACCCTTGGTTCCAACACACACACTTGATCTATACTTGCATGAAGAAGATCCAATTCCTCTTGATAAACCAAATAGAGCCTTCAAGCTTCGGTCAAAGAAGGGTTCTTCACACAATTCTTTCACCAATTCTTCATTCAATCTTGCTTAACCTTTTCCATGAGAAACCTTTCAATATATAGGAGAAGGAGAGATGGTTACATGGATGAGGATGATCCCATCAAATCTGAGAAGTCAGTAAAATGACAACCATACGAATACCAACTCATTTTCTAGAAGATTCCCTTCTAGAACCCTCGAGACCTCTTCTCCTTTCCAAGCTTAAAAATAGGTTCACACCCTATGTGTAGGTGGCCTGCGAGAATGAGGGATTCTTGCACCCTAGGCCATAGGCAGCCTATGAACTCACTTTAAAAATATGTTTTTGGGAGGAGACAAGGGCCACTCTTCTAAGGCAAAAAGTCCATGTTGGGAGCCTGCATACACCATTGTTAAGACATCACCAGAGTGACCAAAATCATGTGTAACAATATTGATGAGTCATAGTTGATGAGTAATTGATACATGATTGGTACATACTTGGTACATGGTTGGATGGACTTTTTTATGGTACAGGTTGATTACAGGTTGATTATAGGTTGTTTGGTACAGGTTGGTGCATGGTTGATGCAGTTGTTCATGGTACAAGTTGATTACAGGTTGAGGTACAGGTTAATGAATGGTTGATGCATGGTTTAGGTTTATTGGTACATGTTTACAGTGGTATATCTCATAGTGATAGTGTGGCAGTGGTTCCATCATTCTACTTCTACTTCAAGGTGGTTGGACGAGGCAAGGACAGGTGGTTGCAACCACCTTACGGTTGTAGCTGGAGAACATACGGGGTTGTAGCCTCCTTTTGGTTGTAGCCAAAGAATTGGGGAGTTGGAGCTTCCCTCAGGTTGTAGCTTGAGAAACTAGGGGGTTGGAGCCTCCTTCCAGTTGCAATTGGAAAACAAAGGAATTTGGTGCTTCCAATGAATGTAATTCTTCAAGACATATAAGAAAAATAATTTCGTGGTTTTCTCTCGATTTGGGTTTCCACGTAAAACACTAGTGTACTGTGTATGTGTGTGATTGTTCATTTCTTATTGCTCATTATTGGATAATAATTCTACATTGATATAACACTTGGATTATTTCAAGAAAAATGATTATAATTACGCTATTACTGATTCACCCCCCCTCTCAGTAATCCAACACTATATCTGTATAATTTTTTATCACTATCGTATAGAGTTTTAATTTAATTTTGGTGACTAGGGAATGCAAAATGAATTTGGGATCCTGAGGGGATTCATAATGAGCGAAAAAGTGAGAAAATGAGAGGGAATTATATGTATACTTTTCATAAATAAATTAAATCAATCATAACTCTGTTTCAAATATAATCCAAAAAGCATCCACTTCCAAGACCAAAACATTTAACTGTTCCTCAATTGCATAGAAATTGTTTTTTGTCTTCAATAACAATTTAATTTCCCAGAAATATTCAATCTATAATCTGTGCATTTATATAATGAATATGCAATCATTTTCAATTCCACAGTACTGCATATGCTAACACTGATCTCTTCTTTTTAAAGTAAACAAAATAAGCACAATGATCCTTGTTATCTATGTCCAACATTCATCTTTGGTAATCAATAATAGACCCGTTATAACAGTCAATAGTCACTGTCACCTAACAAAAACCAGTCCTGATTTAATTACCCACATGTTCCATTTAAAAAAAAAGACAGACTTAAGAGCATGCTCGATGAACCAATCATATACATAGGTCTTTGATTGTATAATTGACACAATATTGATTCGACAACAATAGTCAACCCAAAAAATGCAACCCTGAGCTTGATATCCATGTGAATTAATATGTATAGACTTCCTTTCAAAAAAATCATAATCTGCACGGTGATTCCCATAAGATGTATGAAGAGAAAAGAACAATATTACCCCTACACAGGTATCTCTTTTAAACTTTGACAGAATCATGATTGTGATTAGTGAAATAATCACTCACATGGGTTCCTTCTTAACTTAAATGTAATAACGATCATGCTAGGATTAAACACAGTAATAAAGACCATATTCGACTAGAAGGGAATCTCTCGGGCGATAGGTAACCATACTTTTATTTTCTATTTAGACGAATTCATCACAGAGAGGATACAAAAATATTTGACCAAGATATGGTTTTTGAAGCAAGGGAGCCCGTGCCCTTAAAATTTCCACAATCATTAAACCCAAAATCTTGACAAACCCTAGGAGGTGCCCAAGGAAGGTAGAAGCAAGTCAGACTCCAAGTCAGGTTCTTTAGAAATTAAATGCAGAGAGGTAACGAAAGTTTGCTTGACTTTAAAAAACACAAAGAGATCATGGTATTTTACATTATCAAGAATTTAACATCGAGAAACAACCACATGCCACAACATAATCTTGAAAAAATAGAGAGCCATGCTCTTTAAAAACACCACAGTCCTTCAAATTATAACCCCAATATCTTGACAAAACCATAATATAATGCCTGAGTAGAAAATAAGGAAATTCGATCTAAACAACCTAGGCACACATAGATGCTTCTAAAACCTTTTTTAAAGAGATGAACGAGGGTTAATATAACAATGAAGGGTACTCTAAAAAACAGAGAGACCATGTCTCTTTCCAACACCCAGGAGGTCAACAACTCTCGAAAACAATTGACAGCGAGGCCGCACAACATAATAGTCATCATTATAGAAGAGATGAGAGGAGCGGGTGTGAAAAATCTTCATGAAAAGAATTCCAGAACACAACTCATATTCATTCGATACATACACATGCCTCTATTAAACATTTGGGGCCAACCAAGATTAGAATGTGGAAATATTTCAATGAAATGACAGTAAATAATGAGTCATCAAACAATAGCTCGTGGCTTATACAAAAGAACCACACTAATGTCAATTGTTGCATTGCAACTTGGATAAAGAATCACAACAACGACTGAGAGGAAAAAGGGTTGACAACAACTGATACCTAGACTGGTGGTTAAAACCTTTCAACAATAAAACTCAGAGCTTGTTGTGCCATTTTTACCATTATTTCACAGAGAACCATCGTAAAAAACCAAGTTGACCAAGTAAATAACCAATGCACAAACTTTATAATCAATAACACCCATTACTTCGCTTACAAGTGCAAACATTTCACTGTAATCAAAGAGAACCTATAACACAATATTGTCAATCAGTCAAAAACTAAAGAAAACACAAAACCCATGCAATCCTAAGCCACCATTTGATTCATAATACAAAGAGTCCATCATGGATTGAAAGAAAAGAACCATACCTGTGAGAAAATCGGTTCAATGACAAACTAGTCGAGTTTTCCCCTTCCAATCCTGAAATCGTGGATCTTCCACAACCAATAGAGAAACAATGAAACTATGCTAGGGTGATGGGATCAAGGGAGGTTTGGAGTGACGTGTTGTAAATGCATGTCACTTCCTCACATGGACCTATTCAATTCCATGTATTAGCCAACCCATTAACATAACATCCACCATTAAAATCAAACCATATCCAATCTAAAATTCAATGCCATATCCTTTGTATAGATTCGATACCATATCAATTGTATAGTGCGCCATTTAAGACATATCATAACCATACATTAACCTTATGCCATAACAATCATATATCAACATTACCATATGTTCCTTCATATATACTCTTTAACAAAGCGTATAGTATAACAACTAGGTCCACCATTTCACATTTGTCACAAGGTTTATGTGTAATCTTTTGTCATAGCTCTAGCACTTATACATAGTTTTTGTTTTTGTTTTGATACAACTCCCAATTTATTATCCTTTTCATAAATCATATATGGATCAATTTTATAACATAACATAGAACCTGTAAACAACACAATCCTCATACCCACGGCATTGCCTTGTACCACAAGTAAATTTCAACAACATTTAGAAACAATGCATCAACTACCCATTTATCATATCAAATGAAACCAAGACTGCATCATCAAATGTATAGGATTGTGTAGGAAACATCATAAAAACAACAACATATAAGCATAACATGTGTATCCTTGCACCTATAGTATACAAGGGGGTCCCACCTACTAATTATATATTACCATTATAAATAAATAATAGAGTTTAGCAATACTTTGCGGGTGAAATTCATCGTTGTGATTTTAATCATCAACAAGAGTCTGACAAGCCAAGGTCACAACCTAAGGTGGGGTTTGCACAACAGGAGGAATTACAACTTGAAGATATCATGGGGCAACCATATTCGAGATGGGAAGGAAAACCAAAGTCTGGGACATCTAGAATGACAACACAGAGAAAGGGGAAACAACCCATTGCGTCGTTCCCCTGCAAGCATCTTGTGCCTCGTTTTTTTTTTCATGCATTCCAGAGGGGGTGCAGGCCACACCTAGTCTACTGGGTTGCATCATGTTAAGTTACACAGACCATGATTTGTCTGACACAAATAAATTCCCAGAATTTTTGCAACAGGTGTATATGGAGATCCTGGGAACATGGCCGTTAGGATATCCAGTGATACAATCAAAGCAGTGGGTGGAAGGTTTAGTAAAAAAAGGGATCCTTAACTTGTTAGAGATTCCCCACTTCAACAAGGTGAAATATGTGAACAACTGCATCAAGCAGTTTCTGGTAGTCCTCCATGGAGGATTTTTGTTGTTGGACAAACTAGTCTCAATCGATGTGGAGTTAATTGTATTCATCACAGGCCTACCATCAAATGGTGAGAAGCTTGCATAGTACCTGGATGATAAATACAAGGAAAAGGATCTCGCAAAAGAGATGAAAAAGACTTATGGGACATAAATAGGCTCACGTGGAATTATTATAAAGATAATCAATGACACAACCACCATGATGGAAACAAAGCTATTGGCATGCCAACTACTTCACAAATTCTACAAGGATGAGGTCCCTACATGAGTTGTCACAACAACAACACTGTGTGCAAATGACACCATAGTCAATTGGGCCCCATACTTACTGAACATGTTCCTAGATGACTGCAAGGGTATGCAGGACTTAGGAACAAATTTACATTACTCTTGGCCAATGATCTTTATAACATTAATTGGTTGGAAAGAGCATCCCTAATCATATTTCTGCAATAGAGTAGGATGATGTCGTGCAACACGGTACATGTCGTTGGGAAGAACTTTGCATTCCAAGCAGAAAAGTGGTAATGCCAACACTTTTGCTCGGTATCTCAACGAAATACAAGAAAGCATAGCCAACACATGGAGGATAACTCTAGAAGTGGTCGCACATTACCAGGGGATATCCAACTTTAAGGCTATGTGACACAACATGTGGATCTAAGCGCACAGGGAACCAAAGAAAGAATGGATACAACATCGATTCTGCATCAACGCATAGGAAGTTGAAATGGAAATAAAATACTAGCAAGAGGACTGGAACATCCCAGTCATCACCAAGGACATGCCTAAGGGAAAAGAAGTGGAAACAAGGTCATCCAAGACATTTGCAGGAGGCATCATCGTGACCAAGAAACCAACAAAGGAGGCGAAGCCTGGTCAAAAGACAACGCCACAGAAGAAGGGCAGTGCTCCAAATAAGGATGCTCAAATAGGAAAGAAGGACAATGCCCCAACGTAGGAAGAACAAGGAAGGGGGGATACAATGACACAAGAAACCTCGTCAACAACTACTTTGCAAGAGATAGGGCCACCCAAATTACCAATCATACATACAGGTGGGTCGTGCAAGAAGGCCAAGGCCCATAAAAAAATCTTGGAATACACAGTCATCGAAGATGATGCTGATATTTTCGTAGAGAGGTTACAGGATCACGCAATGGAGGCATTTGAAGAGGATGAGAACCAAAGAGGTAGGATAAGGAAGGAGTTGGCCAACATTAAGCACGTTTTGGAACAAATACAAGTAGCAAAAATGCAAGAAAGGGGATCAGAATAGATCTCCCGAGCGACAGAAGCATAGGACATGACTACACAGAATGAAGAAGACACAATCCAGGTCGTAGTGAAAGCAAGTCCTAGCTTCCGGTTAACAACATATATGATGCAGGTCAACAAGGCCATAGCTGAGACACCACTCAATGAACTAGTGTAGGTACAATTAGTATTGTCTAAAATACCAACAAAGGAACTCTACAAACTAGAAGTCAGTATCACACAGGAAGTGTAATCGCCAACTAGAACAGATGCAACGAAATTGCAGGAAACTAAAAATTGCAAGGATGCACTAGAACTGGTGGTAGAGTAGGTCAAGTTGGAGACAAAAGAGGAGAAGAAGCGCACAGATAAATTAAGGAAGAAGCTGAAGGAAGTATTCACAATAATTCTAGATAGTGCGCAGGCAGTTGTGAGCAAGGTGGAAGAACATATTGAAATCATCACATAGACAATCGAGGAATATAAGAAGGAGATCAAGGAACTCAAAGAAAAGTTAACACCAACCACTCTTTCTGAATTTACAACTGAAAGGGAAAAATAGGAAGTCCTGCAAGTGGAAATGATGGAGAAAGAAGCTAAAAAGGTAACATAATTTTTTAATAGGACCATGCAACTATGGACTACGTTGGACGAAGATGATAGGGTCCAACAACTAGACCAACAAGAGGAGGATATCAACACTACAACCCAAGAGCTGAAGTAGAGAAAAAAGGCCATAAGAATTACAAAGTGATTGAAGGGCGCGTAGGAGATGAAGAGCTTGCAGACATAATTGAAGATTGTGTAGAATAACAAGAAAGCCAGGCAAGCCCAGTTAGAACCCCTCTAGGAAAGAAACTGGAGGAGGAGAAGACAAGGATGGATTAGGACCATGCCGAGAGCACAGATTCTTTGAAGGAACATATCACAACGCAGAGGGTAGAAGAGATTACAGAGAAAGCTGGGAAAGCGAGATAAAAAAGGGATAAATTAGAAGGAAAGATTCACATCTTGGCAGAGGCTGATCAAGGAGAACGCACCACCTGAGTGGCTCGGGACGAGCCACATTTCAGTGTTGGGGGCATGTTGGGTGTAGGGATATTTTGAGAAGGAATTATATTTTGGGCACATGCCTATTTTTGGAGAAGAAACTATTTTGAGGAAAGACCTAACTGTGAAAAGTAAGAACTAATGTTGGAGCACAAGCAATAGGTGGTAGGAAAGAAACATGTAGAAAAAGAAGGAAAATAAGCATGTAAGAGAAAAATTAACATGGCACGAAGGAAGGAAAGCTTAACCATGATAGGGTTAGGGTTTTTTATAAGGATTGTAATGGCTATAAGCCTGTAAAATAGTATAAACAACAACCTATGAGGTCTAGGAAGAGAGATGTTATATGTCAATTAAGGATTGTTAAGTATTTGCATGTGGTTGATTCTAATAGGTCTTGTAGAAGATACGAATAAGCTAGAGTTGAGGGTTATTTCATAGGATGAGGAGCCTGGTATGATCTAGTTTGCTTCACATAGGTTCGTTAACCTCATCTTGATTGTATTATTGAATATGTAACATGTGCAGTGCAAGATTTTGTAGAAGATCAAATAAAAGAGTAGAGAAGCTAAATCTTTGTGGATGTAGCCCCCGCAGGGGGTGAACCATGGTAAAAATTGTGTTTCTTGTGATTTTTATTGAATTTCTACTTCATGTTAATGGTTAGCTTATGAATGAATGATTAGCCTAGATGTATCAACATGCATGCACACAGTTTAATATGAATGAATCTTAGAAATACTTAAATCAATAGCAAGGTTAATACATAAAGAAGGAAGAACACAACCACAGATCCCCATTCATTCCTAGACTGCAAACACCTGGGTATTGCAGTCACCCATAAAAGATATCTCCAGTGAGACTACGTTGTGCATTCTGTGCACAATGTTGCCTTCTAGTTTACCAGGAGGGTCGATAGTTTTTGAGGGATTTGTTGGAAACCTATTGAGATCTGAACCTAGGTCATCCCAAGAAGTGAAAGACTAAGACAACACTAGGTATTTTCATAAATTTTCAAATTTAAGAAAAAATATAACCACAATTTGGAAAATTGAAAATGAGGATGGCTCCATGGCTACTAGTTTTTCTAAATTAGCAACAACAAGGGTAAAACATTTTGACACTATTTATAAAATGGAAAGAAGAGATTCCATACAAAAAATAATTAAAATCTATTCCTACTTTGTTAGCTTCATGGATGCATAGGAAAATCAAGTACATTCGAGAGAAGTTAGGAGGGAAGAATTAACAATTGTTCTTCAAATATTTTAAAAAGATAAGAACCCAAGTCTCAATAGGCTTCTTATAGAATGTTTTTGGGGGTGTTTGGATTAAATGAAGGAAGATATTCAAAGGGTTTTAGAGGAATCCAATTAACATTCCATTAAGTGTTACCTAAGAAAAAACTTAAGACTAATATACATCCATCATGCAAGACCTAAAGTCATCAAAGAACATGAAATTAACCAACAGTGGATAATAAATACTTAATGTAAAATACCTAAACCTATAGCTTGAAAAAATACCAAGCTTCAACAAATCCCATAAAGCATAATATAGAAATATCCCATGAACCAGTCTTCAAGAAATAGGGAGTGAAAAACATTGAGGGTCATTTTTCCAACCAAATAGTACAACCACCTTCATAGTTGTTTCCCCTGAGTAGGGATTAATCTCAACAAGGTAATGGAATTCATAGTTCACAAAAACTCTAATGAATCCAACCCAAAGGTGATCAAGAAAAAGTAATTTATGCTTACAATGTTTTAACCTAGGTGTGGTGGAGAGGCCCATGGACTTGAAACACCTCCAACAAGATTATGGTGTGTAGGGGTCTTACTACCACCTTCAAGTAGTGATCAAAACAACACAACAATGGTTCCCCACTTCAAGCAAGGATCTTGGAACCATCTTCTACTAGTGATAACAACCACACAACAATGACATCCTTCTCTACAAGGATCTTACTACCACCTTCAGTTGGCGATCAAAATCACACAACAATGGTGTCCTCCAATTTGTGCCCAAATAAAAATTACAAGGAGACAAGAATACCGAGATTTAATACTTATTCATGTTGTAGGCACACTCCCAATCCATTAATATATGTAGAATTAGTTGGCATAGACACAATCCTTCCCAACCCATCATCTTGATACACAAATGCATCAATCATACTTACCTCCACAAAGAATTTCCTCATGAGCCAACCAATCCCTTAATCCACATAGACTTGGTTGGAATTGACACAATTTTTGTCCAACCCATCATCCCCATAACACAAGTGCATCAATCATACTTAGTTATTGTTGTCACAAGAGTTGACTCTAGGTTGTAGTAGAGCCATGCCTTAGCACATTTTGAAAAAATGTAATAATGGGTGATTGATAAGTTATTGGAGGATTCTAGAACTAGGTCTGAGAGAGATTTTCAACCATTAAAAAACATAAATAAAGAGGCATGACCTCATCTACTAAATTCATTTTAAAACCATGAGGATGGATAGAAGATAGGAGATAGAAAAAACTGAAAGAAAAATCCAGGTATCCAATTCTGATAAATATGGTCTTCCTTTCAGTAGAAGAATGACAATGATTTCAAATATCTGGACATAGGTCTTGTATCATTGACATCAAGACAGAGTAAAATCTATGAACAAATAAAACTTGTAAATAAGGCAAAACAATTAAGATGCAGGTATTTTTCTACTCACAACAAAACAGAGGAAAAACTGCACTTGAAAGAAATCTCTTAATTAGTCATAGCAGAAGTCTCACTAAATTGTAACCATTACAAGATGAATAAATGAATGGAAAGAAGAAAAGTATCCATGTAAACTTGAGAAACAATAATATAGGAAGAAGACAAAATCTAACATAACGAAGTATAGAATATCTTTTCTTTTGTTAAGTATTATTGAACAGACTGCATTACATATCCCAGCCTAAAAGGCTCTCGGGATGCACCCCCCCCCTTTTGATAGATCTAGAATCTATCTATTTATACAAAAAATGTCTCAATTGAAAAGCATTGGACTTCCCATAATATCTTCCTAAAAATGGAATATCAACAACATGCAAATATTATTGAATTTTGATTTGATGTGCTGGCACTTAATTTGTCCCTTTGTTTTCTCTTAGATACACTCACTTTATTTTTTTCATTTAACTGGTTACACATGTCCATGAAGGTTGTCATAATCATGGCTTAATATCTTTTCCATCCGATCCATTACCATATGTCCCTTCGTATGCGTTTACTAGGGTAAAGAATTGTGGTTGAAGCTGTGGTGATGGTGATTGGATAGCTAACTCCATGCATGCTTTTTATGGGAAGGTGGTGCATCCACTGGGAGGTGACGTGTAGTAAGAGTGGGAGACGAGTGGCGAGGGGTGATGGGTTTTCTATTTTATGGTTTTGAGGTAACCCGCTTTTCATCCCACAATGCATCTGGTGATGCCACGTAACCCAAAGAGAAAACTACGGTTTAAATTGCAAGACCACCTCTCGAAATTAAACCCCACACAACTCCGCACCCCGCAATCTCCTTCAGTCATTGATCTGGGAGAGATCAAGATAAGCCTCCAGATCTTCGAAAAGTAAGATAAGCTCTCAAAGTTTGAGCCAAGGTCACAACTCTTGGTCACATGTAGAGAAATATTTGTGCAATTCTTATCCGTCGATCCAAGCAGAGGACACGCGTCAGATGATCCTCATAAATGGTGATCTCGTATTCGGGGGAAGCAAGTAGTGCTGAGTAAAGAACTCACGAAATCTCATATTTCGGGGTTCATCTGGACCATCGATTGAATTGGACATGTGGCAGGAGATCTTGCACTCTGGAAGGTTTGCGCCCTACACATTTTTTTTCCCATTTCTATATATTTAGCACTTCCCTACCATATTTGGTTCTTTCTCCTTGTTTATCAAACTCCCGAACTAGTTTAGCATTCTGCTAGGTTCTGATGGCGCCATTCACCTGTCCGAAACAAGAGAAGTTTGTAAGTTCTTCACATTGATGGAAAATAAAAAATAATTATTCAAATCATTAAATCTATCCAATCATAAACGTCATTAACAATTCGATGATTCAATGTTCAGAGTTTTTGAATGCAAGAGGGAAGAAATCTACTGAAGGTCGAATTCACGGAGCAGTTAATCTTTTATTAATTAATTTTAAGTTTTAATTAATCAAGTTTTAAACGTCGAGTTAGCCTTGAGGACTTCGGCAGTTTGGCATTTGAAATTTTTGGATGTAGCATGCTAGAAAACCTCTGAAGGCCGAATTCCCAGAATCATTTATTAATACTTAATCATGATTAATTAAAGTTAATTAAATGTTTTATTAACTCTTTAAAACACTTTTTACTTCGGTGATTTTTTAACTCAATCTTTGTTAAAACTCCCGAAGGGCAATCTCTCAGAGTGATGTGGTAGAGATGATGTCATTCTTGATGACGTGTCAAGAAATGATAGGTGCCACATGTCACTTGAAAACGTGTGAACCATCCAACGGAAGTGTTAGAAAAAATTTCCATGTGTCAACCCAAGAAAACACCTTTAAATGACGCGTGTCTTATGACTCATCCATAATTCCTTTAAGAATTTATTGCGAGGAACTATCTTCAGGATTTTGGGACTTCGAATTTTTTGTTGTTTAGACTTCTTGTCATACCCGAAGCATGATGCTCCGAAATGAACATTATAGACTTTCTTTTAAAACTCAAGAAAATTCTAAAATTCGGAGATCACTAGGACCGTTCAATTAAATTAGGGTAATTCATCAACGATGGATATTGTAAGCACCTTATTGAAGAACAAAGAACCTTGGATTTATCTTAAAAGGCAATTTTTTAAGGTTCAAAAGCACAAAATTATGTGTGTTCCAACATAGGCTGCATCTGGGGATTGTGGCTCCCTATGAGGCGCGAAAGAACAATAGAACAAGTGCCTTTACTAGGTAAATGGAGTCATTATTGATTTTTGAAAAACATTTTCCAGTTTTATTTAAGGATTAATCATACATAGAAAAATGCACTTAACCAAATCTCAAAAACCTTCAAAACATACTTAATCATAGATCTCAAGTTAGGCTATTTAAAATTTCCCTTTCTTAAAACTAAGTTTGGATTTGTTTAATATAATCAAAACAACTTTAACCGAAATATCAGACTTTGAACGACTTCGTTCGCATCGAGGTTAAGTAGATGTAATAATTTATTTAGGGAATCCCTTGTTGGTTCATAATGTAAATATTGTCGGAAAGAGAACTAGATGTCAGAGTATGTTTTTGTAGATATGTATGACAGACATACAGATATCATAGATATTTCTTCACTGCTAATGAGCTTGTTCAGTACCCCAGTGAAGTTATCTACTTCTCCCATTGAATTTCCTTTCACCACTTCAATTAGTACTTTTTCATTTTGCTAAGATGAGGGAAATGATTACATGAATTTCTTTTCATCATCTCTTTGGACAAATGGGGAAATCAAATTATGAATTTCCTTTCACCATCTATCTTATATTTTAATATTTTTAAGTGGGGGAAATCAATCTATATGTATCATACAAGGGATGATATCTGCTTAAATTTTAAAAAGAAGGCCTGTCACAATTTTTTAAGTATACTCTGAAATTAATTTTCTCCCAATCTTCAATACACCTTCTCCTATAGGGAATATTTTATAGGGATTTTGATATTCAGGGATTGACCTTGAGCGAGTTTGTCAGTTTAAAATATGATATCAGAGCTAAAATTATCAGGATTAGCCTAGACATACTTTTTCAATTAAAATCAAAGGAACATAAATATTTTCGCCTAATCTTGTTTTGAAAATATTCTTTTGAGTTTTCAGAGTCAGGTTGAGTCTCTTTTTTTCTATGAAGATTAAAAGGATGAGAAAGGAAGAATAAGATTTGGAGTGGAAAGAACTTGGGGAGAGGAAAAAAAAGCAAGGATTCAAAGGATCTGAATAAAAAATATCCTAATCCCAGACAAGTTCATGTATCAGACTTATTTCAAGCTTATTTATTATTATTATTATTTTATTATTTTATATATTTTTATATTAGAGAGACATAATGAAATGTTGATTTGGAAAACTTATTTATATACATTGGCCCTACACTAATCAGGTGAAATTCCATTGATCAAGTAATATGAAATTTCCAATGGAGCCATGAAAATAGTGGGTTGCTTAACATACCTTGCTTGCTGCTAAATGAAGGAATGAAAAGATAATAAATTGTTTGTAGCAAAGAATGAATAGGTAGCTTG
>ML778376.1:2398910-2436906 GCA_009831015.1 Picea engelmannii | reverse complement strand
CATATGTTCCTTCATATATACTCTTTAACAAAGCGTATAGTATAACAACTAGGTCCACCATTTCACATTTGTCACAAGGTTTATGTGTAATCTTTTGTCATAGCTCTAGCACTTATACATAGTTTTTGTTTTTGTTTTGATACAACTCCCAATTTATTATCCTTTTCATAAATCATATATGGATCAATTTTATAACATAACATAGAACCTGTAAACAACACAATCCTCATACCCACGGCATTGCCTTGTACCACAAGTAAATTTCAACAACATTTAGAAACAATGCATCAACTACCCATTTATCATATCAAATGAAACCAAGACTGCATCATCAAATGTATAGGATTGTGTAGGAAACATCATAAAAACAACAACATATAAGCATAACATGTGTATCCTTGCACCTATAGTATACAAGGGGGTCCCACCTACTAATTATATATTACCATTATAAATAAATAATAGAGTTTAGCAATACTTTGCGGGTGAAATTCATCGTTGTGATTTTAATCATCAACAAGAGTCTGACAAGCCAAGGTCACAACCTAAGGTGGGGTTTGCACAACAGGAGGAATTACAACTTGAAGATATCATGGGGCAACCATATTCGAGATGGGAAGGAAAACCAAAGTCTGGGACATCTAGAATGACAACACAGAGAAAGGGGAAACAACCCATTGCGTCGTTCCCCTGCAAGCATCTTGTGCCTCGTTTTTTTTTTCATGCATTCCAGAGGGGGTGCAGGCCACACCTAGTCTACTGGGTTGCATCATGTTAAGTTACACAGACCATGATTTGTCTGACACAAATAAATTCCCAGAATTTTTGCAACAGGTGTATATGGAGATCCTGGGAACATGGCCGTTAGGATATCCAGTGATACAATCAAAGCAGTGGGTGGAAGGTTTAGTAAAAAAAGGGATCCTTAACTTGTTAGAGATTCCCCACTTCAACAAGGTGAAATATGTGAACAACTGCATCAAGCAGTTTCTGGTAGTCCTCCATGGAGGATTTTTGTTGTTGGACAAACTAGTCTCAATCGATGTGGAGTTAATTGTATTCATCACAGGCCTACCATCAAATGGTGAGAAGCTTGCATAGTACCTGGATGATAAATACAAGGAAAAGGATCTCGCAAAAGAGATGAAAAAGACTTATGGGACATAAATAGGCTCACGTGGAATTATTATAAAGATAATCAATGACACAACCACCATGATGGAAACAAAGCTATTGGCATGCCAACTACTTCACAAATTCTACAAGGATGAGGTCCCTACATGAGTTGTCACAACAACAACACTGTGTGCAAATGACACCATAGTCAATTGGGCCCCATACTTACTGAACATGTTCCTAGATGACTGCAAGGGTATGCAGGACTTAGGAACAAATTTACATTACTCTTGGCCAATGATCTTTATAACATTAATTGGTTGGAAAGAGCATCCCTAATCATATTTCTGCAATAGAGTAGGATGATGTCGTGCAACACGGTACATGTCGTTGGGAAGAACTTTGCATTCCAAGCAGAAAAGTGGTAATGCCAACACTTTTGCTCGGTATCTCAACGAAATACAAGAAAGCATAGCCAACACATGGAGGATAACTCTAGAAGTGGTCGCACATTACCAGGGGATATCCAACTTTAAGGCTATGTGACACAACATGTGGATCTAAGCGCACAGGGAACCAAAGAAAGAATGGATACAACATCGATTCTGCATCAACGCATAGGAAGTTGAAATGGAAATAAAATACTAGCAAGAGGACTGGAACATCCCAGTCATCACCAAGGACATGCCTAAGGGAAAAGAAGTGGAAACAAGGTCATCCAAGACATTTGCAGGAGGCATCATCGTGACCAAGAAACCAACAAAGGAGGCGAAGCCTGGTCAAAAGACAACGCCACAGAAGAAGGGCAGTGCTCCAAATAAGGATGCTCAAATAGGAAAGAAGGACAATGCCCCAACGTAGGAAGAACAAGGAAGGGGGGATACAATGACACAAGAAACCTCGTCAACAACTACTTTGCAAGAGATAGGGCCACCCAAATTACCAATCATACATACAGGTGGGTCGTGCAAGAAGGCCAAGGCCCATAAAAAAATCTTGGAATACACAGTCATCGAAGATGATGCTGATATTTTCGTAGAGAGGTTACAGGATCACGCAATGGAGGCATTTGAAGAGGATGAGAACCAAAGAGGTAGGATAAGGAAGGAGTTGGCCAACATTAAGCACGTTTTGGAACAAATACAAGTAGCAAAAATGCAAGAAAGGGGATCAGAATAGATCTCCCGAGCGACAGAAGCATAGGACATGACTACACAGAATGAAGAAGACACAATCCAGGTCGTAGTGAAAGCAAGTCCTAGCTTCCGGTTAACAACATATATGATGCAGGTCAACAAGGCCATAGCTGAGACACCACTCAATGAACTAGTGTAGGTACAATTAGTATTGTCTAAAATACCAACAAAGGAACTCTACAAACTAGAAGTCAGTATCACACAGGAAGTGTAATCGCCAACTAGAACAGATGCAACGAAATTGCAGGAAACTAAAAATTGCAAGGATGCACTAGAACTGGTGGTAGAGTAGGTCAAGTTGGAGACAAAAGAGGAGAAGAAGCGCACAGATAAATTAAGGAAGAAGCTGAAGGAAGTATTCACAATAATTCTAGATAGTGCGCAGGCAGTTGTGAGCAAGGTGGAAGAACATATTGAAATCATCACATAGACAATCGAGGAATATAAGAAGGAGATCAAGGAACTCAAAGAAAAGTTAACACCAACCACTCTTTCTGAATTTACAACTGAAAGGGAAAAATAGGAAGTCCTGCAAGTGGAAATGATGGAGAAAGAAGCTAAAAAGGTAACATAATTTTTTAATAGGACCATGCAACTATGGACTACGTTGGACGAAGATGATAGGGTCCAACAACTAGACCAACAAGAGGAGGATATCAACACTACAACCCAAGAGCTGAAGTAGAGAAAAAAGGCCATAAGAATTACAAAGTGATTGAAGGGCGCGTAGGAGATGAAGAGCTTGCAGACATAATTGAAGATTGTGTAGAATAACAAGAAAGCCAGGCAAGCCCAGTTAGAACCCCTCTAGGAAAGAAACTGGAGGAGGAGAAGACAAGGATGGATTAGGACCATGCCGAGAGCACAGATTCTTTGAAGGAACATATCACAACGCAGAGGGTAGAAGAGATTACAGAGAAAGCTGGGAAAGCGAGATAAAAAAGGGATAAATTAGAAGGAAAGATTCACATCTTGGCAGAGGCTGATCAAGGAGAACGCACCACCTGAGTGGCTCGGGACGAGCCACATTTCAGTGTTGGGGGCATGTTGGGTGTAGGGATATTTTGAGAAGGAATTATATTTTGGGCACATGCCTATTTTTGGAGAAGAAACTATTTTGAGGAAAGACCTAACTGTGAAAAGTAAGAACTAATGTTGGAGCACAAGCAATAGGTGGTAGGAAAGAAACATGTAGAAAAAGAAGGAAAATAAGCATGTAAGAGAAAAATTAACATGGCACGAAGGAAGGAAAGCTTAACCATGATAGGGTTAGGGTTTTTTATAAGGATTGTAATGGCTATAAGCCTGTAAAATAGTATAAACAACAACCTATGAGGTCTAGGAAGAGAGATGTTATATGTCAATTAAGGATTGTTAAGTATTTGCATGTGGTTGATTCTAATAGGTCTTGTAGAAGATACGAATAAGCTAGAGTTGAGGGTTATTTCATAGGATGAGGAGCCTGGTATGATCTAGTTTGCTTCACATAGGTTCGTTAACCTCATCTTGATTGTATTATTGAATATGTAACATGTGCAGTGCAAGATTTTGTAGAAGATCAAATAAAAGAGTAGAGAAGCTAAATCTTTGTGGATGTAGCCCCCGCAGGGGGTGAACCATGGTAAAAATTGTGTTTCTTGTGATTTTTATTGAATTTCTACTTCATGTTAATGGTTAGCTTATGAATGAATGATTAGCCTAGATGTATCAACATGCATGCACACAGTTTAATATGAATGAATCTTAGAAATACTTAAATCAATAGCAAGGTTAATACATAAAGAAGGAAGAACACAACCACAGATCCCCATTCATTCCTAGACTGCAAACACCTGGGTATTGCAGTCACCCATAAAAGATATCTCCAGTGAGACTACGTTGTGCATTCTGTGCACAATGTTGCCTTCTAGTTTA
Organism: Picea engelmannii; assembly: GCA_009831015.1. Taxonomy (NCBI): domain Eukaryota; kingdom Viridiplantae; phylum Streptophyta; class Pinopsida; order Pinales; family Pinaceae; genus Picea; species Picea engelmannii. The sequence continues at coordinate 2,432,680 of ML778376.1, read as the reverse complement.
CCAGGAGGGTCGATAGTTTTTGAGGGATTTGTTGGAAACCTATTGAGATCTGAACCTAGGTCATCCCAAGAAGTGAAAGACTAAGACAACACTAGGTATTTTCATAAATTTTCAAATTTAAGAAAAAATATAACCACAATTTGGAAAATTGAAAATGAGGATGGCTCCATGGCTACTAGTTTTTCTAAATTAGCAACAACAAGGGTAAAACATTTTGACACTATTTATAAAATGGAAAGAAGAGATTCCATACAAAAAATAATTAAAATCTATTCCTACTTTGTTAGCTTCATGGATGCATAGGAAAATCAAGTACATTCGAGAGAAGTTAGGAGGGAAGAATTAACAATTGTTCTTCAAATATTTTAAAAAGATAAGAACCCAAGTCTCAATAGGCTTCTTATAGAATGTTTTTGGGGGTGTTTGGATTAAATGAAGGAAGATATTCAAAGGGTTTTAGAGGAATCCAATTAACATTCCATTAAGTGTTACCTAAGAAAAAACTTAAGACTAATATACATCCATCATGCAAGACCTAAAGTCATCAAAGAACATGAAATTAACCAACAGTGGATAATAAATACTTAATGTAAAATACCTAAACCTATAGCTTGAAAAAATACCAAGCTTCAACAAATCCCATAAAGCATAATATAGAAATATCCCATGAACCAGTCTTCAAGAAATAGGGAGTGAAAAACATTGAGGGTCATTTTTCCAACCAAATAGTACAACCACCTTCATAGTTGTTTCCCCTGAGTAGGGATTAATCTCAACAAGGTAATGGAATTCATAGTTCACAAAAACTCTAATGAATCCAACCCAAAGGTGATCAAGAAAAAGTAATTTATGCTTACAATGTTTTAACCTAGGTGTGGTGGAGAGGCCCATGGACTTGAAACACCTCCAACAAGATTATGGTGTGTAGGGGTCTTACTACCACCTTCAAGTAGTGATCAAAACAACACAACAATGGTTCCCCACTTCAAGCAAGGATCTTGGAACCATCTTCTACTAGTGATAACAACCACACAACAATGACATCCTTCTCTACAAGGATCTTACTACCACCTTCAGTTGGCGATCAAAATCACACAACAATGGTGTCCTCCAATTTGTGCCCAAATAAAAATTACAAGGAGACAAGAATACCGAGATTTAATACTTATTCATGTTGTAGGCACACTCCCAATCCATTAATATATGTAGAATTAGTTGGCATAGACACAATCCTTCCCAACCCATCATCTTGATACACAAATGCATCAATCATACTTACCTCCACAAAGAATTTCCTCATGAGCCAACCAATCCCTTAATCCACATAGACTTGGTTGGAATTGACACAATTTTTGTCCAACCCATCATCCCCATAACACAAGTGCATCAATCATACTTAGTTATTGTTGTCACAAGAGTTGACTCTAGGTTGTAGTAGAGCCATGCCTTAGCACATTTTGAAAAAATGTAATAATGGGTGATTGATAAGTTATTGGAGGATTCTAGAACTAGGTCTGAGAGAGATTTTCAACCATTAAAAAACATAAATAAAGAGGCATGACCTCATCTACTAAATTCATTTTAAAACCATGAGGATGGATAGAAGATAGGAGATAGAAAAAACTGAAAGAAAAATCCAGGTATCCAATTCTGATAAATATGGTCTTCCTTTCAGTAGAAGAATGACAATGATTTCAAATATCTGGACATAGGTCTTGTATCATTGACATCAAGACAGAGTAAAATCTATGAACAAATAAAACTTGTAAATAAGGCAAAACAATTAAGATGCAGGTATTTTTCTACTCACAACAAAACAGAGGAAAAACTGCACTTGAAAGAAATCTCTTAATTAGTCATAGCAGAAGTCTCACTAAATTGTAACCATTACAAGATGAATAAATGAATGGAAAGAAGAAAAGTATCCATGTAAACTTGAGAAACAATAATATAGGAAGAAGACAAAATCTAACATAACGAAGTATAGAATATCTTTTCTTTTGTTAAGTATTATTGAACAGACTGCATTACATATCCCAGCCTAAAAGGCTCTCGGGATGCACCCCCCCCCTTTTGATAGATCTAGAATCTATCTATTTATACAAAAAATGTCTCAATTGAAAAGCATTGGACTTCCCATAATATCTTCCTAAAAATGGAATATCAACAACATGCAAATATTATTGAATTTTGATTTGATGTGCTGGCACTTAATTTGTCCCTTTGTTTTCTCTTAGATACACTCACTTTATTTTTTTCATTTAACTGGTTACACATGTCCATGAAGGTTGTCATAATCATGGCTTAATATCTTTTCCATCCGATCCATTACCATATGTCCCTTCGTATGCGTTTACTAGGGTAAAGAATTGTGGTTGAAGCTGTGGTGATGGTGATTGGATAGCTAACTCCATGCATGCTTTTTATGGGAAGGTGGTGCATCCACTGGGAGGTGACGTGTAGTAAGAGTGGGAGACGAGTGGCGAGGGGTGATGGGTTTTCTATTTTATGGTTTTGAGGTAACCCGCTTTTCATCCCACAATGCATCTGGTGATGCCACGTAACCCAAAGAGAAAACTACGGTTTAAATTGCAAGACCACCTCTCGAAATTAAACCCCACACAACTCCGCACCCCGCAATCTCCTTCAGTCATTGATCTGGGAGAGATCAAGATAAGCCTCCAGATCTTCGAAAAGTAAGATAAGCTCTCAAAGTTTGAGCCAAGGTCACAACTCTTGGTCACATGTAGAGAAATATTTGTGCAATTCTTATCCGTCGATCCAAGCAGAGGACACGCGTCAGATGATCCTCATAAATGGTGATCTCGTATTCGGGGGAAGCAAGTAGTGCTGAGTAAAGAACTCACGAAATCTCATATTTCGGGGTTCATCTGGACCATCGATTGAATTGGACATGTGGCAGGAGATCTTGCACTCTGGAAGGTTTGCGCCCTACACATTTTTTTTCCCATTTCTATATATTTAGCACTTCCCTACCATATTTGGTTCTTTCTCCTTGTTTATCAAACTCCCGAACTAGTTTAGCATTCTGCTAGGTTCTGATGGCGCCATTCACCTGTCCGAAACAAGAGAAGTTTGTAAGTTCTTCACATTGATGGAAAATAAAAAATAATTATTCAAATCATTAAATCTATCCAATCATAAACGTCATTAACAATTCGATGATTCAATGTTCAGAGTTTTTGAATGCAAGAGGGAAGAAATCTACTGAAGGTCGAATTCACGGAGCAGTTAATCTTTTATTAATTAATTTTAAGTTTTAATTAATCAAGTTTTAAACGTCGAGTTAGCCTTGAGGACTTCGGCAGTTTGGCATTTGAAATTTTTGGATGTAGCATGCTAGAAAACCTCTGAAGGCCGAATTCCCAGAATCATTTATTAATACTTAATCATGATTAATTAAAGTTAATTAAATGTTTTATTAACTCTTTAAAACACTTTTTACTTCGGTGATTTTTTAACTCAATCTTTGTTAAAACTCCCGAAGGGCAATCTCTCAGAGTGATGTGGTAGAGATGATGTCATTCTTGATGACGTGTCAAGAAATGATAGGTGCCACATGTCACTTGAAAACGTGTGAACCATCCAACGGAAGTGTTAGAAAAAATTTCCATGTGTCAACCCAAGAAAACACCTTTAAATGACGCGTGTCTTATGACTCATCCATAATTCCTTTAAGAATTTATTGCGAGGAACTATCTTCAGGATTTTGGGACTTCGAATTTTTTGTTGTTTAGACTTCTTGTCATACCCGAAGCATGATGCTCCGAAATGAACATTATAGACTTTCTTTTAAAACTCAAGAAAATTCTAAAATTCGGAGATCACTAGGACCGTTCAATTAAATTAGGGTAATTCATCAACGATGGATATTGTAAGCACCTTATTGAAGAACAAAGAACCTTGGATTTATCTTAAAAGGCAATTTTTTAAGGTTCAAAAGCACAAAATTATGTGTGTTCCAACATAGGCTGCATCTGGGGATTGTGGCTCCCTATGAGGCGCGAAAGAACAATAGAACAAGTGCCTTTACTAGGTAAATGGAGTCATTATTGATTTTTGAAAAACATTTTCCAGTTTTATTTAAGGATTAATCATACATAGAAAAATGCACTTAACCAAATCTCAAAAACCTTCAAAACATACTTAATCATAGATCTCAAGTTAGGCTATTTAAAATTTCCCTTTCTTAAAACTAAGTTTGGATTTGTTTAATATAATCAAAACAACTTTAACCGAAATATCAGACTTTGAACGACTTCGTTCGCATCGAGGTTAAGTAGATGTAATAATTTATTTAGGGAATCCCTTGTTGGTTCATAATGTAAATATTGTCGGAAAGAGAACTAGATGTCAGAGTATGTTTTTGTAGATATGTATGACAGACATACAGATATCATAGATATTTCTTCACTGCTAATGAGCTTGTTCAGTACCCCAGTGAAGTTATCTACTTCTCCCATTGAATTTCCTTTCACCACTTCAATTAGTACTTTTTCATTTTGCTAAGATGAGGGAAATGATTACATGAATTTCTTTTCATCATCTCTTTGGACAAATGGGGAAATCAAATTATGAATTTCCTTTCACCATCTATCTTATATTTTAATATTTTTAAGTGGGGGAAATCAATCTATATGTATCATACAAGGGATGATATCTGCTTAAATTTTAAAAAGAAGGCCTGTCACAATTTTTTAAGTATACTCTGAAATTAATTTTCTCCCAATCTTCAATACACCTTCTCCTATAGGGAATATTTTATAGGGATTTTGATATTCAGGGATTGACCTTGAGCGAGTTTGTCAGTTTAAAATATGATATCAGAGCTAAAATTATCAGGATTAGCCTAGACATACTTTTTCAATTAAAATCAAAGGAACATAAATATTTTCGCCTAATCTTGTTTTGAAAATATTCTTTTGAGTTTTCAGAGTCAGGTTGAGTCTCTTTTTTTCTATGAAGATTAAAAGGATGAGAAAGGAAGAATAAGATTTGGAGTGGAAAGAACTTGGGGAGAGGAAAAAAAAGCAAGGATTCAAAGGATCTGAATAAAAAATATCCTAATCCCAGACAAGTTCATGTATCAGACTTATTTCAAGCTTATTTATTATTATTATTATTTTATTATTTTATATATTTTTATATTAGAGAGACATAATGAAATGTTGATTTGGAAAACTTATTTATATACATTGGCCCTACACTAATCAGGTGAAATTCCATTGATCAAGTAATATGAAATTTCCAATGGAGCCATGAAAATAGTGGGTTGCTTAACATACCTTGCTTGCTGCTAAATGAAGGAATGAAAAGATAATAAATTGTTTGTAGCAAAGAATGAATAGGTAGCTTGCGCTTACTGCTAAATTTTGGTTGCACACAAAATGTTGCAACATTTTGGACCTCTTGAAGAAAATACTCCAACCAAACAACTACTGGATCATGAAAGTATAGAGACATAAAATTTTCAAAGTCAATTGATACCTTTTCCTACTGGCCAAGTTGTATGAAATACCTACTTTCTCCACTGCTGATCTTTTCTTTTTCTGGCTCAAGAATGTCATATTGAGGGTCACTAGTCTGATGCTCATCAGTTGCTAAATATGAAGGAGTGATCAACTGCTCCAATAACCCCTCCTTATTTCCTTCATCGTCAGTCCAAGAATCTTGTTCATCACTGTCATATACAAGTTGACTGCTTTCACAGTGCAACTAATAATTTTCCAGTTGAACATAACTCTCTGAAGGAAAAGAAATAATTTTTTGCTCATCAACTTCAAGATTACATTCATCATAGTTATCAAACAAAGGAGAAATATTGTATGTTTCCATGCATTCTAGGAAAGAAATGTGCTCTTCTTGATCCTCTGGATACTCATCATAAACAAGATCCTCATATAAAATTTCTGAACTTTGACTTTCAAAAAAATCCATTTCTTGATGATCTAGTAATGATGACTGAATAATAACAACTTTATCAAAACAAGAATCTAGAACAATTGTTTGATCATGACAATATTTACTATGAACATTTGGTACAATGACAAAGGCACTTAGAGTATCATTTCCATTGTCAGTATCATTACCAAAATCATCTTTTCCAGGTGTTGATTGCTTATGGTCTTCAATAAGCCATTGTCTTTCTCAAGGATCTAGATCAACAGAAGATTCATCATCATGTATTTGATCAACTTGAAGGAATGGAGGGTCTGTAAGGATTTCTTCATTTTTACTTGCAATCATGTCGTCTTCATTCTTACTGCTGCAAGAAAACTCTTCTTGATTTACTTCAAATTCTTCTTCATATAAATTTTCCTGATTTGTTTGAAGGATATCTTGTTTTTATGAAAATTCTTCTTCATATAATTGACCACAATTGCTATCATGTTCTGATTTTTCATTAGCAATCTGATAATCTTCACAATCTTGTTCTATGAAATCTAAATTGCAACATTCTTAAAAAAGGAACTCTGATGAATACATTCTTTTGCAATATTTATGAAAAGCTACATGGAATTATTTTAATGATGAAATGATGGAAGGGAATAGAGATTTGTACCAAAGTCGAGCATCCCCTCCCAGACTAAACATGAACAGTTTCATCAAAACATCTTCATGATGAATATCTAGTTAATGCATGAGCTTATGAAATTCAAACAAATGTTGAGCAAGATTATGATCTTTATCCTCTCTAAAACTAGGAAGATGATCTCCCCATTCTTTAATATCAGGAAAAACATTTGGAAAACCAAAAAAAATTGTAAAGTCCAAAGTAACAAACCTCATAGCAATCCGAGCAGCGAAATAACTTGACATCTTGGAGCCAATGGAGTCGCCAGTGAATCATGTGGAGTCTTCAAACCAAGGAGTCACCGGGTGAATGATTACAACCAATCGAATTCCTATCCCCTGTTCACCATCAAGGAATATATCTAAAATTTTTTCGTACCCCAGGGAAGATATAAAACTTCAAAATGGTCCCCGACAATGACGCCATAAAATGTTGTCGCAAGAGTTGACTCTAGGATGTAGTAGAGCCAAGCCTTAGCACACTTTGAAAAAGTATAATAATGGGTGATTGATCAATTATTGAAGTCTTCTATAACTAGGTTTGAGATATCTTTTCAACCATTAAAAATAATAAATAAAGAGGCATGACCTCATCTACTAAATTCATTTTAAAACCATGAGGATGGATATAAGATAGGAGATAGACAAAACTGAAAGAAAAATCTATGTATCCAATTTTGATAAATCCGGTCTTCCTTTCAATAGAAGAATGACAATGATTTCAAATATATGGGCATAGGTCTTGTCTTACTCACAGCAAGATAGAGGAAAATATATGAACAAACAAAATTTGTAAATAAGGCAAAACAATTAAGATGCAGGTCTTGTTCTACTCACAACAAAACAGAGGAAAAACTGCACTTGAAAGAATTCTCTTAATTAGTCATAGTAGAAGTCTCACTGAATTGTAACTATTACAAGATAAATAAATGAATGGAAAGAAGAAAAGTATCCATGTAAACTTGAGAAACAATAACACAGGAAGAAGACATAATATAACATAAAAAAGTATAAAATCTCTTTGCTTTTGTTAATTATTATTGAAAAGACTGCATTACATATCCCAGTCTAAAAGGCTCTCGGGATGCCCCCCCCCCCCNAGAATCTATCTATTTATACAAAAAATGTTTCAACTGAAAACTGTTGGAATTCCCATAATATCTTCCTAAAAATGGAATATCAACAACATGCAAATATTATTGAATTTTGATTCAATGTGCTGGCACTTAATCTATCCTTCGTTTGCTCTCAGATACACTCACTTTATTTTGTTCATTTAACTGGGTACACATGTCCATGAAGGTTTTCATAGTCATGGCTTACTGTCTTTCCATCCGATTTCGTTATCATATGTCCCTTCGTATGCGTTTACCAGGGTAAATAATTGTGGTTGAAGCTGTGGCGATCGAGATTGGATAGCTAGCTCCACGCTTGCTCGTTATGGGAAGGTGGTGTTTCTGCTAGGAGGTGACGTGTAGTAAGAGTGGGAGATGAGTGGTGAGGGGTGATGGGTTTTCTATTTTTCGGGGGCGCGAAGAAATGGATTTGAGGTAACCCTCTTTTCGTCCCACAATGCATCTGGTGATGCCACGTAACCTCGAGAGAAAACAATGGTTTAAATTGTAGGACAGCATCTCAAAATTAAACCCCGCGCAACTCTGCACCCCGCAATATCCCTCGTTCATTGATCTAGGCGATATCAAGATAATACACCATATATTTTCAAAGTAAGATAAGTGCCCAAAGTTTGAGCTGAGGTCACAACTCTCGGTCATATGTAGAGAAATATTCGTGCAATTCATGTATGTCGATCCAAGCAGAGGACACACGTCAGACAATCCTCGTAATCGGTGATCTCATATTTGGGGGAAGCAAGAAGTGTTGAGTAAAGTACTCCCAAAATCTCAAAGTCTGGGGTTCATCTAGACTATCGATCGAAGTGGACATGTGGCAATAGATCCTGCACTTTGGAAGGTTTGCGCTCTACAAATTTTTGTTCCCATTTCTATATATTTATCACTTCCCTACCATATTTGGTCCTTTTTCCTAGTTTATTAGACTCCTGAACTAGTTTAATGTTCTGCTAGGTTCTGATGGCGCCATTAACCTGCCTGAAACAAGAAAAGTCTATAAATTCTTCACATTGATGGAAAATAAAAAATAATTATTCAAATAATTAACTCTAGCCAATCATAAACGTCATTAATAATTCGACAATTCAGCGTTCATAGGTTTTGAATGCAAGAGGGAAGAAATATACCGAAGGTCAAATTCATGGAGCAATTAATCTTTTATTAATTACTTTTAAGTTTTAATTAATCATGTTTTAAACATCGAGTTAGCCTTAAGGAATTCAACGGTTCGACGTTCGAGAATTTTGGATGTAGCATGATAGAAAACCTCTAAAGGCCGAATTCCCAGAATCATTTATTAATACTTAATCATGATTAATTAAAGTTAATTAAATTTTTTATGAACTCTTTAAAACACTTTTTAATTCGGCATTTTGACACTTCGGTGGTTTGTGAACTCGATATTTTTTAAAACTCCCGAAGGGCAATCTCTCGGAGTGACGTGGAAGAGATGACATCATTATTTATGACATGTCAAGAAACGAGAGGTGCCATGTGTCACTTGAAAATGTGTGAATCATCCAACGAAAATGTCAGAAACAAGTGCCACGTGTCATCCCAAGAAAAGAACTTTAAATGATGTGTGTCTTATGACTCATCCATAAGTCCTTTAAGAATTTATTGCGAGGAACTATCTTTGGGATTTCGGGACTTCGGTGTTTTTTTTGTTTAGACGTCTTGGCATACCCGAAGCACGATTCTCCAAAGTGACCATTAGAGACTTTCTTTTAAAAATCAGGCATCTTCTAAACTTCAGAGGTCACTAGGACCGTTCGATTAAATTAGGGTAATTCATCAACGATGGATATTGTAAGCGCCTTATTGAAGAACAACGAACCTTGGATTTATCTTAAAAGACAATTTTTTAAGGTTCAAAATCTAAAAACTATGTGTGTTCCAACAGTTCCATGGATCCTTTCCCTCATGAGACATCCCTAACAATGGGTAGTCCAATTATTTTATAATTCATCACAATGTAACATCTTCTCAAGGTTGTTTCTTGGCCTTCCCCTTACTCATGCAAAGATGAATTTGGGTTCGAGGTTAAATTTACATGTGTCTAGAAAAGGGTAAAAGTGAATTACAACCCCTTCCCCTTCTATCCTTGTACCCAAGTTAACTTTGGAGGTCATTTTCACAAGTGTTTTCTCATTTCCCAAGCTTTCTAGGAACTAGGATACGATAGATACCCTCATTGATACAAGATTCCTTCACTTTAGTGCATTTCCCCATTGTCCACCAAGATATCAACCTACAATAAGTTAGTCCATCAAAGATACCAATTTACACATAGAACATCATCATTCCTATTCATCACATGAAGTATCTCATTAACCAAGTATAAATCATAAATCATATTATGAACCACATTAAATGAAAAAAGGTACTCAATACATGTACACATCATATCAAGTCATCCAACATGTGTATATATCCTAAACCATATCAATAGAAACGTACCCAATACATGTATGCATCAAGGCACCCATCATGTGCATTCATATCATAAACCATATCAAAGGTAGGGTATCCAATACTATCATACATTAAGGCATCCATCATGTGCATACATACCATGAACCATATCAAAGGTAGGGTATCCTATCAATGTATCAAATGAAATGCACCAAATACATGTATACATCAAAGAACCCATCATGTGCATACATATATTAAACCATATCAAAGGTAGGGTATCCAATATTGTCATACATTAAGGCATCCATCATGTGGATACGTATCATGAACCATATCAAAGGTAGGGTATCCAATCAATATATTATGAATCATACAAATGTATCAAATCACATATACACGTCATCAATTATAATATGAAACCACTCTATATAAATATATTGAACAAATGTATGCATCATCAATCCTAATATGAAACCACTCCGATAGAACAATATCTAACACATGTGCACATCATGAAATACCTTTCCTAGTAGGGAATCCATGCAAGTCACATACCAACAAGGCATCTACACATAATCACAATGGAATGTCTTTCTAATAGGGAATCCACATATGTGGGAATCATATGAGGGTGAATCACATAATAATATGACAAATCATACTAATCTTTATTAAGGGTTATCGCAACCACTTGGCTATCATCAAGAGCATGAAATATCATCATCAATATCCATAGCATCAACACATCAATGAACATGTTAAACAATAGGTATGCATGTAATATTAACCATATCATTAAGAATAGTCATGCTAATTCCTCATAAAATATTTCCATGGATACATACTTATTATTAAGAGCATTCAATTCTAATTAGATAATCAACAAGGAGACATTATTGTTCATGACTAATTAAGTAATCACATAGATATAAAGGGTATAATCATTGACTCACCCATGTTTTTGACTATGATTAAATACCAAATAAGGGACCATATAGGGGATGAGGAGTCCCAATACCCATCTCCTACAATCGTCATAATCAATAGCACCACGTCTAGTCAAAATAAGAATTCAATCATCATAATGAGGAACATAAGAGTATAATTAAATCATGTGATTATCAACAACTAAGGGTTAGTATGCTTACCCTTTTTATTCTAAGTACATACATATAAGAAGGATAGTTTGAACTATAATCTTGCATAGTCACCACCATACATGATGGGGGATTACAATCGTCCACCTCTTTATAGAGCTACATCCTCAAAGCCAATTCAATATCATGTAACCAAGCATAAAATGAACTTCTTTAATATCTAGATTCCTAACTCAGGCATCCCCTACTTTGATCTTGATATCATCATTATCAAATAAACCTATGTTACCATTATAGACGATAACACTTATTGTTGGTTATTATTTGATTACCATTCCCATTATTAAGTTCATGGTAAGTCATTGGGATATCCAAATCCTAAATATTAACTATGTATCCTTCTCCAATCAATTTATCATGAAATAAAATCATGAAGTCATTAATAATCCATGTCATTTCCAATAAAAGTTCTAAGGATTTATTCCTCACATGGTAGAGTGGCTATTGTTCTATTTCAACATTTATCACCACAAAGAAATACCTCTCGAATGAAATGATATGTAATTGATGACCTCCTGGGATACCCACATTATTGTAGAATTCTCAAATTCAATTATGCCCAGCTCTAGAATTTGAGCTGCACTCAAGGCTTCGAAATACAACTGTAGCCATTGATTTATTCTTTCCTTCTGTTAGGTTTGAACTGTCAGTCTGATTGTCTCTTATTCGGAGAATATTTCAATCTCTGACTCTAAAATACTTAATCTGAATCACCTTACATAATCCCTTCAGATTCCGAGCTCTTGACCATCCTTTGTCATCGATATATTTCATGTCGCTTGATCTACACCGTCGATCAAATTTCACCTATCAAAGTTCCCTTCCACTTTTCACTCTTATATTTAGACTCTGAAGGCCCCTTTCACTATCGCATGATCCTCCCCCAGTCTTCAATCTATTGTTAGGGATCTACTAGCGATTGAATAAATGGTTGAGATAGCTTCAGATATTTCAACTAGATCCGATGAATCCTCTTTGCACAGACTTACGATTTGATGGTCACAATGAATCCCAATAGAGATCAGATGGTTCATGTTTCTCTATCATCTGCAAAGGGTTTATTCCTCTATTCACGTCCGATTCCACATATAATTGGGTCTTATTCTCGATCTCGATCCGATCAAAGGATAATTGTTGATCCTGTCATGATCAACAATGTATCACAATTCTTTTTGGGTGTATTCCACTGGATACCTTCACATACAATTCAAGAAGGGGATTCTTCTTGTTCAAATACTTACGCCTGCAACATTTAGTCCTACATATATTTAACACATAAAATCCACATAGAGGTTTTTAACTGACCAACTCCCCACAACACTTGAAACAGAGTGATATCATTTATAAATCATACAAGACTATACATGTAAGTTACATAAGGCCTCTTAATGGCCCTTTCACATCTCCCACTCTTTGGCCTGATTCTCTATTCAATTGGCCACCTCTCATGCTAAAAAGATTACATTTTTAATGCAAATTATTGAACCTGAAAATGTTCAGACCATAACAATCATTCACCAAATTAGTCTCCAAGATCTATTAAGATCCAAAAAATCCTCATGAGATCTATAATTCGCCTAAGATCTATCTAAATCCTCACAATTATCAATCATCTCTCAAAAATCTTGATATCTTCTTTAACAAGGAAGATTCAATTACATATTAAATGAATGTCAACTCAACAACCCTTATCCGATGAAATTCTTCTGGAATTAAATAAAACATAGGAAAATATAATAATCCAAAGACCCCCCTAGGTCTAATCAATTATGTTTTTATTATGAAGGAAGGATGCTCCTGCATCAGACTCCCAAGGTTCAAGTGTTTCATGATCTCTTGATCACGAGTATTCAACTGTTGAAGTCCTCCTGGATCCCAAAATTTATGTTGTTTCTTACCTTCTTTTCTACCTTGATGTTACCTTGTTGTTGTCTACAACCTTCCTGAATCCCATACTTTACTATGTTGTTGTGAAACATCTTTGCTTGCTTTAGTAATATGTACTAGCATGCTATTCTTCTTCTTCTTTCTCTGGTATCTTCTCTTGGAAACCTTCATCAAATTCTTCCTTAACTCCTCAATGTCCAATGTTATCCTCCATTGGTGCACACTACTACTGTAATTCTGCTGCAAATTTCTACAAAATTTTTGTATGGTTATTGCCACCTCTTGGTTTTAATATCTCTCTCTGTCCTTAGCCTCTTAAGAAAATTGCTCACTCAACAAAACATTATGCAAACAATATTTCATATCTTCAAGCTACATGCTCAGTTTGTAAGATTGCTCAAATAAACTATGTTCTTGGAACTTACTAAAATGAAAGACTTGTTGCCAAAAAATTATATCTTTCTTCATGATCATGAACCAATGATCATCATACTCTATTGTCATCTTCTCCTTAGAAATATCCATACTTGCATCATTATAGACTTGCATAGCTCTTTCCAAGAATTTATGTGCTTCATCCTCTGAAGTATCTCCAAGACAACTATTCATCCTCCTTGCATCTCCATCATCTGCATCCTTTGAATATGCATGACTTCCCTATTCACAACTTCTAAGAAACAATGTTGTCCCTTCCTCTAACATGCCATAATTTAGAATCTCTCTCTCTCTCTCTTATGCCTTCATGAGGCAATCCCTCCTCTTGGACAACTTCAAGTGGTTTCCTATCTCCATGACTTGTAAGTCTTGCAAACATACACAAATTATCAGTTTTAAAAACATGATAATCTTCCGTCTCCTTAGATGCCTCTAGCATATTCTCCTTATCCAAGTTTTCCATGAGGTTTACACTTTGAACCTCATCTTCCTCTCCCATCATCATTCCTTTCTCTAGTTAAAAAAGGTGAATGTTTAGTCCTGCCCTCAAGGACTCTCTATACTCAGCTTCTTTGATTTGAGCTTTCAACCTTTGCTTTTTCTTCCTTGCAGTTAAATGCCTAATAGGCCATCTAGACTTCCTCTTTAGTATCCAGCCATATCTTTGGTTTTCTTTAGTCTCCTGTAGCGGCTCCATAATAATGTTGAGCCTCTCCTTTAGCTCAGTAAAATCTCTGTCAAGTTCATCTTAACTCATATTTCTTCCAACTGCTTTGGCATCCTCCTTATTCTGGTTGTGGATTCTTTATGAACCTCTGACATGACCATTAGTGGTCATCTCTATCTCTTGCAAACTTATCCTAGTCTACTGTGAGTTGTATCAATCCCCTGTAGCAAGTCTCCTCTACCTGCTACCTAATACCTCACCAAGTTTCCCCTTGAGTTGTGGCCTTTTGGTATTACAGGTTCTTTCCACTAGAACCCTATGAGCACTCATATTCTCTTCTTTATAGATTTTGCACCTACCCACTTCTCCTAAAAACTTCAATTGTCCTCTACACTTCCAATCTGTAGCTAGAAAATTACAACATCTATTGATGCAAGGTTCTTCCACAAAGTCTTCACTTGAGAGATCTATTGCACCCCTTTTTCTCCTCTATCACAACTTTGTTGGCTACAAATGGATGCTACCAATTCTCTACTACTACACGCTAACTAACATTACCACTGTTAATTAAAATCCAAAGATAAAACATTATACCTCATACCTTCAAGATCTTGTTTTGAGATCTTGTCTCATCTACTTCTTGGTTGGAATGATCTTCAAGCCTTTAGTAAGCCTTTAAAGGAATTGTATATCTAATTCCTTTTTTTGTTTTCTGCACAAATCTTCATATACTTCCTTCTCTTGAAATTGTAAATGTGTTGAACCTGCACAAAATAGATCTAGCTAGAAAATACTACACACATTTGCAGAGAGATTGAGAAAGAAGAAGAATGAGAGAAAGAATGGAAGAATTCTCGATCACTGTATTCCACACTCAAAGAGTGAATAATTTACAATATATATAGGATACATGATTAAATAATGAGCCATAGTGGTGGTATAGAATGATCTTGACACACACCAATAGTTACGGGAGTAAACTACCACCTAGTCTAGTCTCTTAGGAAGTTACAGGAGTGAACTACCACCTAACTGAGTTAACTAGTCAAATAGTCTTTAGTTAACTAACTGAACAGAGAGTAGTGAGGAGTATATCATGGAATCAAGGGTAATGTGTTAGTCTAGTGATGATCCCAAGGTAAGTGCGCATTATCATGGTGATGATCCCAATGTTGCATGGTGACAAAACTAACGCAACATCTAAACTCAACTCAACTAGTCAAATTGAAGTGTCAACTAAAAGAGAATATTCTCCAGGTGGAATATTCTCCCCTAAAATATAGGAGATTGGATAATGACTAATTATGATGAATAAACAAGGAAAAAAATTAGTAAAAATAAATCCTAGGTGTGTGTGAAGTAACTCCAACACGCCCCCTGAACATCACTATGGTGAAAATAAATAAAGGGTCTTGACAACGAGGCCATGTTAGGTACCCAAATACAAAAGATACACTGAAATAAATGAGGAAAGAGGGAAAACCCCCCCTCAAATTACAATTCATAAAAAAAATAAAAATGGGAAGGAACAAAAAGCAGTTGCTAAGCAACTATGTCCTTCACTCCAAGAAGACCTCACAACTGTGCAAGTTTGTGCTCGTTGAAGATTTTTTTGAAGATGTATATGTCTGCATGGATCTGATGAAGTATGCACCATTGAGATGTCCAAACATATCCAATTTATCTTCTTGTAATGAAGAATATCCAAATAAAGTTTGGATGAAACTTTGAAAATCGTGGGGTCGTTTCCGAAAAAACGCTGAAATTTTGTTGATTTTAAAACAATCATAAATTCACTTCTCGGACTTCATTTCGGACGATTTTTTTTTTAAATTGGATATTTTCCCGAGAGGAATTCAAATATCCAATTTTTGTATGCAAATTTTTCTCATAAAATATCATAATTGAGTCTGATGTGTGCGGCTCCCTTTTTGTCTCTTGAGATGCATGAATGGTGCATGAAAACGTGTCTGCATGTGACTCCTGAGATGCATTCCATATATCTTCCACATGAAATTAAGAAAACAAATATGAAATGGAGTAGACATCATCTTCAATTAATGGGATACAAATTTGTGCAAATACTTGTGTAGAAGACTCTTCAGAATAAAATCTTTGATCTTCTGATGACTTCTCTTCTGGCTCTACCTGTTCAACCTCCTGCATCAAATATTCACAATCTTCTTTATTCCCAAATAGAACCTCCAATCTAGTCCATAATTCATTTGGAGTTGATTCTTGTGATTCTTCATATACTTTATGGAAAAGTTCAGGATAAACAAACATGCAGATACTTCCTATGGCCATATCTTGTCTATTGAGAAAGTCATTTTTCTCATCGGGGGAATCAGGATCTACTTCCGTTGCCATAGTATTTGGTACAAGCCTCTACATCTGAGATGAATCATAATTTTTTTCTTCCATTCCAAATAATTATGAGGCGTGAGAATTATTGTCGATGAGTAAAACATAGATTCCATATTTATTGCATTTTTCAATCTTTTGTACCTGCAATTTTTTTTGGTGTATCTTTTTCTTAGCAGTTTGTCGACTCTGATACCATGTAAATGTGTTGAAACTGCACATAATAGATCTAGCTAGAAAATACTACACACATTTGCAAAGAGATTGAGAAAGAAGAAGAAGGAGAGAAAGAATGGAAGATTTCTCATTAACCGTATTCCACATTCAAAGAGTGAATAATTTACAATATATATAGGATAAATGTGTAACTAATGAGCCATAGTAGTGGTCTAGAGTGATCTGGACACACACCAACAATTACGGGAGTAAACTGCCACCTAGTCTAGTCTCTTAGGATGTTACAGGAGTGAACTGCCACCTAGCTGAGTTAACTAGTCAACTAGTCTTTAGTTAACTAACTGAACAAAGAGTAGTGAGGAGTAGATAGGAAAATCAAGGGTAATGTGTCAGTCTGATGATGATCCCAAGGCAAGTGCACATTAGCATGGTGATGATCCCAATGTTACATGGTGACAAAACCAATGCAACATCTAAACTCAACTCAACTAGTCAAACTGAAGTGTCAACTGAAAGAGAATATTCTCTAGGTGGAATATTCTCCAGGTGGAATATTCTCCAGGTGGAATATTCTCCCCTAAAATATAGGAGATTGGATAATGACTAATTATGACTAATAAAAAAGTAAAAACCTTAGGAAAAAGAAATCCTAGGTGTGTGTGAAGTAACTCCAACAAACATTGTCTTTGTTATGTATCCCTTACAGAATATCAAAGAGCATTAAATTTCTCTGATACCAAAATGATGACCTCTCAGCCTACCCACAATATTGTATAATTCTCAAATTCAATTATTCCCGTCTCTGGAATTTGAGCTGCACTCAAGGCTCTAAATTTGTGCATGGGCCCAATATCCTTAATAGAGTTATGGACTAACTATGTTTTCACACCAGAACCTAAGCACTCAAAATTAGGTTCTCTCTTCTACATGACCGAGTGCTAAAAACTCTAGTTTATACTCTTAATCACTTCTCATATGGGGCTTATCGCATATGTCCTTGACCATGCCCACAATCTTCATCGCTTGGGAACTTGTCTCCTCATGGACCATACAATTTTTACCACCTTTAATTCTTATCCATTGATCATCACTGAAAGGATGATCTAGATCACATCTCATATAGATGTTCCTTTAATCCTCGTCATAGAATATTTTCCTGATGTGTTGGACAACTGATAGGGGGGGTGAATTAGTTGTTACCGTGCTTAAACAATTATACTTATTTTAAACTCTTTGCAGAAACACTGAATGACAATCACAATAGTGCAGGGAAGTAAGCAATAACATATTCAACATCAGTCACACACATGTGATACATAGAGACAGATATTTTACGAGGAAACCCATGAAGGTTAAAAACCTCTTTTTCTTTATATGATAAGTAATAGTTACATTCTTTACATTATCATACATATGAGCACCAACTCATAATGAGGCTACAACCTCTGTTTTGCAAGCTGCTACTTGCTGAGAGCACTAACTCTCTATTTTCTCTAGCACCCACTAGAAGGAAGCACCAACTCCCTGGATTCTCTAGCACCAACTAGAAGGAAGCACCAACTCCCTGGTTTCTCTAGCACCAACTATAAAGAACCACCAACTCCCTGAGTGTTTCCAGCACCAACTTCCAATCATATAGGCACCAACCTATGTAACAGAGAACAAGAGTTCTCCCTTACACTACCCTGCCACCCTGGTTTCTCTAGATGCAACCAGATGGAAGCTACAACTCCCTGTGTTCAAGCACCCACTTGAACCTATGAGGACAAAAATCCTTCCTAGAACCTCCCAACCACCCTGGTTTATAAATCTTTGCTACTAAAACTTATTACAGTGATATAATGTTCAACAATGGATTACCAGACTCATCACTATTCTGCTACATTTCATTGCTCTGTCTGCCTCACTGCCTTCCTGCACACATGACTTGCGCTGTCTGTTCTTCTACTTTTTATGATCTGTGTGCCATTCCTCTTCAATGCACCTTTTGTCTTCTGTGCATTTGAGATGCTGCACTCTACCTCCTTCTTTACACCTCTATCACTCACAACAACAAAAACTCCCACATCTCTTCTTTGTACCGTGTACTTATAGCTTCTGTGCACCTTGTGCATGCAATGTGCACAATGCCTCTACATACTCACACCATGCCGATCTCCTCCACATCTCAAGTGCTCTTCCTGATCATCACAACTCTTCAGATTCTCTGGTGGTTCCCACCACGTGTCCAACAACACTGGGTGTTCTACTGAGATTCCTCAGCTTCTCTGGTAGTTGAGACTCTTTGTCTTCTCTGGCACAGTCGAGCTTATCCTTTCTGTTTCATTTACAGACTTCAACGCTCATCCATCTGTCAATCCCCTCTAAGAATAGTCTTCATTCACTGGAAGAATCCTGGAGACTCTTCAGGTCCTTTGGCGATCACATAGAAGTCTCCTCGAATCTTCTGGCAGAAACCATCAATGGTTTCTAGCAGTTACACTGTGAGGAGCAAGATTGGCCCTCCGATTATGCTCAAATTCACTTGCACCGTTGGATTAAATCTGAAGGATATTGTCGTTATTTATTCATTTCGCACTTTCACAATTTAGAGATTCTGTGATGAGACATCTTGACTCTCCATGTCACGAGCTCCGAAATAGAGATTAGTTGCATGATAACTCTCCCCTTAATCCTTCAAGAATGTGACCTTGGCTGTGACCACATGCCTAATCAAAAAGGTATTTTAAAATTTCACATTTTGCATTTTCTCACGTGAGTCTCCTTGAATCCTTATTTCACGAACCTTGAAAAGGAGCTTGGTTTCTCTAGCTCCCTCCTCTACGTGACCACAGACGGTGACCATTGTCTGCGCTAAAAGGCACTATGAACTTATGATCTTCAAAGACCCTGATCGAAGGTACACGATCTCGATGAATCAACGGTCTAGATCTCATCTTGAATTCACATCTCGTTGTTCCTTAGATGGATATTCTCGTCACTCCAAGTCACGATAGGCGAGACTCTGAGATGGAGCTCAGATCAACGGTCCACGTTCTTGGTGATCCGACGGTCTTGATCTTTTCGTGATCTCACATCTCACTGTCCCTTAGATGGAGGTTCTCGTCACTCCAAGTCACGATAGGTGAGACTCCGAGATGGAGCTCAGATCAATGGTCCACGTTCTTGGTGATCTAACGGCCCTGATCTTTTCATGATCTCGCATCTTGTTGTTCCTTAGATGGAGATTCTCGTCACTCCAAGTCGCAATAGGAGATACTCCGAGATGGAGATCAGATCAACGGTCCTCATTCTTGGTGATCTGACGGTCCTGATCTTTTCGTGATCTCGCATCTCGCTGATCCTTAGATGGAGATTCTCATCACTCCAAGTTACGATTCATGAAACTCTGAAATGGAGTCTTTGACAAGCTCTTATCTTCTGCCATGCATCCCCCTTAGATCAATCATCAATATTTTAATGAAACTTCGCAACTCCATGAGCCTTCATTGTGCCTGATCAATGGTCCATATTTGGCCTTGATCTAACAGTTGAGATTATTTCACGATTTTGCATATCGCGAGTTCGAGGGGTGAAAGGTTGGAGCATTTCATACCTTTGACTTTCCAGTCAGTGACATGACGATCTTTCACCACATGTCCTATGGACCCAATGGTTCAGATATTGTCATGATTTCGACACTTCAAAGGCCTTCTTTATGCTTGATCAACGGTCCAAAATCCTTGGTGATCTAACACTCAATATCTTTTTGTGATCTCGCATATCACAAATTTGAACCTCTTTCCTTTGGATTTCCCGATCTACAAAACTCTGAAATGGAGTCTTTGTGGTGCTCTGATCTTTCGCCATGCATCCTCTTGATCCAATGGTCAACGACTGTCCTATCTGCTTTGCAGCTTCACCATATCTAATGGCTATTGGTCCTTCGTAGTTACCCCAGATCCTACGGCCCATATCTTCTCGCAATTTCACATTCTTGATGTGTAGGTTCTCGACACCTTCAAGTCCCGATTTACGAAACTCCAAAATGGAGTCAAACCAACATATTTTGGCATTTCACATTTCGCCTCTTCAGCATTTCGACACTTCTATGGTGAAGTGTTTCAACACTTCAACTTCCGGTATCCAAACCTCCAGTAGATGTGCCTGCTTCACGATTTTAGGGATTTTGATTTCACCGCTTCGACATTTCAACACTTCTGTGGTGAAGTGTTTCGACACTTCAACTCCCGGTATCCGAAACTCTAAAATGGAGTTTACTCTTCCGATCTTTCCATGCCATTATTCCTGCGTTGTTTTTCTTATTCCTTGCCTACCTTTCTGCTGACCTTCCTTGCCTGCCTTTCTACTGAACTTCCTTGCTTGTTAAACATGCCAACAATCCTCTGCACTATCTCTTCTTATCTTATCGAGATTTCTCTGCAGCATCTTCCCAAAATACTTCTGGTGCTCGTCTGTTACATTCTTCTTGTACTCATGCCATCTTCACTGTTGTACTTGCCATCAATGACAAGCATACGCTACCTATTAAACATTTTCCAACAATCTCCCCCTTTGGCATTGATGACAACAAAGGCACCCATATTATTTTCTCCCCCATTGACATCAATGCCAAAGAGAACATGCTCCCCCTAAGCTATGGTAGTAATTTGAGGAGGTATTAGATATTAAGACCAACACAAACTCCCCCTAACAGGAAGGACTCTCTTATTTGAGGCCTGCAGATGTTTGTATCCAAACCAGAGTCTTCTTTTTTTGATTCTTGGACCTGTTCATCTTCAGCTTCCACTGTATCCTCTGTAGAATACTCAAAATTGCTCACCTCTCTTACTCAGACTCCTTCATCAACCTTTTCTTCTCATGAGTGGATGACTCCCCCTGTCACTATTATCTATCTGCTTCTGACTCTTTTCCCCTTTCGTTCCTAAAGGTTAACTTTCCTTGACAAGGTCTCTCCTCTTGTTATCTCTACAGGATGTCATGTATATCATTTTGTAAAACAAGATGCTGTTGTTGAAGAGGTTGCTATCCCATTGACACTCTGTGTAATTGTTGCTTGTTATTGTTCAAACAACCCTTGGATCTCCCCATTGATTTTCATCGATTTCTAATGCTACAATTTCATATTTCTTCCATGATGCACACAATCCAAGGTTCTATGTCCATATTCAATCACAAGAAAAAACTGCTACACCCACTCTCATACCTGCTTTTCTTTCTCACAAATGAAGGACCTGTTCTAGGTTTCTTAGGAGTACTGATTTTTTCTTTGTTATATCCAATACCAGATTTTTCATTTGGTGATCTCTGACTATCCAAGATCTTATCCAGGGTCATGGAGCTATTTAAGGACTAGTTTTGGGTGCCTGCCTTCTCAACCTTCAAGACTTCTGCTTCCTGTTTATGACATGGTTCTTCTCCTACTTCATCCATGGGGAAAATGCTAACTGAACATGCTTTTATTGTATTTGAATATTCTTCTTTACTTGCAGGGGAGAATTCAATTTCAACATCATTAATTGTCCTTATGCCTTTATTCACAACTTGTCTCAAGTTTACATTCACCTTACATTCTTTGGATGTGAACACCTCTTCACTGCCTCCATCACATTTTTGACTTGTACTAAGCAAATTATGTTTCAGATCATCCACAAGTAGAACGTACTGGGCATCTCCTTTGTCATTACTCAAACTCATCATCCCTCTATCCTTGATTTTGCCTGGTTCATCATTTTCAAGGATCACATTTCCTATTTTGCTTTTACTTATGGATAATAGCTTATCCTTGTCTCCAGTCACGTGCTTGAAACATCCACTGTCTATATTCCCAGAGGCCTTCTATTTTTGAGTTGAAAGTGATTGACCACATTTTTCACTATCTTTCCTTTTCCATGTGCTGGCCTTTCTATCTAAGAACTTTATCCTTGGATCTGGTTTGTAATTCTTCAGATGGCAGTTTGCAGCTTTGTGGCCAAATTTGTGACAATTATAGCATTCAATCTCATTGTTCAATAGGTCAAAGTTATTGTTGTAGCTTTGTCTACTCATTGACTGTTTATTATTTCTTGACCTCCTCAGTTGCATGTCTCTCAACTTAATTTGACAATTTGCAATCTGTGATAGTTTGTTACTTGGATGTATCATTCTTTGTTGTGGCAGATATTTATTCCTTTGAAATCTTAATTGCTCATGTCTAAGTGTTAAGGAACAATTTATAGCTTTGTGACCAAAGTTAGAACAATAGAAACAATATCCATAGAAAAATTCTTTGTACCTGGAAAATGGTTGTCTTCTTTGAGTAAATCGATTTCTTCCATGTTGATGATGTCTTTGAGCAGGGAGTGCATTTTTTCTTTGTTCTACAGATTCACTCCTGGCACCTATTTCTTTACTTGTCCTAGGTGGCTGATTGTCTTCCTTTGTTTCCACAGGTTTGTTGTTGTCATTGGTTGTAGATTTGACATGGACAGTAGCTTTGACAAACTTGATGGGCTCTTTGTTTCTTGACTGACCACTACTTGATCCCTCTTCATAACCCAAACCAGTTTTCAACTTTGGATTCCTTTGTTGATTCAGGATGGTGGCTAATCCTTCTGAGGCTTTGATACTTGACAGATTCTGATTATACAAGGCTTGAAACTTCTCCATCTCTTTCCTAGTTTTCACTACTTCTTCTTCTAATGCTTCACATCTCGCCTTCTTTTCTGATAACTGTTGTTTCAGAATGTCTTCAATTTTCTTTGCCTCTTCTAATTCTACTTTTAGTAGGACAAGGTATTCATCAGGTTTTTTACTGTCTTTCTCGAACTGTATCAACAATTGTCTTTGATTTCTATTCTTCATTCTTAGTATGTCAATCTCTTCTAGTGCACTGATCAATTCTCCTTCCATGTCAACCATGACTTCTTCTTCATTTTCATCACTGCCTATGATTTCAATATCATAATCCTCTTTGGCCATAAGCATGAAGTCATTTACTTTATCTTTACAGGAAGAATCACTATCAGTGTCTTCTGAGGAGTCATCATTGTTTACACATAAACTTTTCTTCTTATCAAATCTTCTTGATTTGTGCTTCTCTTCATCTTTAGAGTTTTGATCATGTTTCTTGTGTGGACATTTATTTTCAAAATGAAATATCTTACCACAATTGAAACGTTTGAAGGGAAACTTACCTTGGCACTTGCCTGATCCTTTCTTTAGTCTTCTCATGAATTTTGCTTCAATTTCATCAGGCTCACAATCTTCATTCTTATCTTCTTTAAATAATGCTTCTCTAGAGGTGGTTTTATCTGTGACTATCCTCATTTCATATGCAGTCAACATTCCTAGAAGTTGATCAAAAGCCAAAGTCTGTATATCATTAAGTTCTTCTATAGCTAAGACCTTTGGGTTAAACCTATCTGGTAGAGTTCTCAAAATTTTCTGAACTAAAGAGGATTCCTCAATTTTTTCACCAAGTGCTTTCATTGCATTTACTAGTTCTTCAACTCTTAGAAAATACTTCCCAATGGTTTCATCTTCTTTCATCTGTAGCTTTTCAAACTATACTCTGTAGGTTTGAAGCTTGGCATCTTTTACTTTCTCATTACCTTCATAACTGTTAATGAGTTTGTCCCACATTTCTTTAGTAGTTTGAAGATGCATCACCTTCACAAACTCAGCTTCTGCAAGTCCATTCAAGATAACATTCATTCCCTTAGCATTAAAGCTAAATTATAACTTATCATCCTTGGAAGCTAGCACAACAGGCTTTATGTATCCAGTCTCTACTACATCCCAAACATCAGCTCCTAAGGCCATTAGGTATGTTCTCATTCTAACCTTCCAGAAGGCAAAATTCATTCCATCAAATAGAGGAGGCCTAGTGACTGAAGTCCCATCATGGCTTGTCATGTTTAAGCTTACAGATCTACCTTTAAATAAAAGGCACTGGCTCTGATACCAATTGTTGGACAACTGAGAGGGGGGTGGGGGGGGGGTGAATCAGTTGTTACCGTGCTTAAACAATTATACTTATTTTAAACTCTTTGCAGAAACACTGAATGACAATCACAATAGTGCAGGGAAGTAAGCAATAGCATATTCAACATCACTCACACACATGTGATACATAGAGACAGATATTTCCTGAGGAAACCCATGAAGGGTAAAAACCTCTTTGTCTTTATATGATAAGTAATAGTTACATTCTTTACATTATCATACATATGAGAACCAACTCATAATGAGGCTACAACCTCTGTTTTGCAAGCTGCTACTTGCTGAGAGCACCAACTCTCTATTTTCTCTAGCACCCACTAGAAGGAAGCACCAACTCCCTAGATTCTATAGCACCAACTAGAAGGAATCACCAACTCCCTAGTTTCTCTAGCACCAACTAGAAGGAAGCACCAACTCCCTGAGTGTTTCCAACACCAACTTCCAATCATACAGGCACCAACCTGTGTAACAGAGAACAAGAGTTCTCCCTTGCACCACCCTGCCACCCTGGTTTCTCTAGCTGCAACCAGATGGAAGCTACAAATCCCTATGTTCAAGCACTCACTTGAACCTATGAGGACAACAGTCCTCCCTAGCACCTCCCAACCACCCTGGTTTATAAATCTTTTCTATTGAAACTTATTACAGTGATATAATGTTCAACAATGGATTACCAGACTCATCATTGTTTTGCTGCATTTCATTGCTCTGTCTACCTCACTGCCTTCCTGCACACATGACTTGCGTTGTCTGTTCTTCTACTTTTTATGCTCTATGCGCCATTCCTCTTCAATGCACCTTTTGTCTTCTATGCATTTGAGCTGCTGCACTCCACCTCCTTATTTACACCTATATCACTCACAATAGCAACAACTCCCGCATCTCTTCTCTGTACCATGTACTTATAGCTTCTGTGCACCTTGTGCATGCAATGTGCGGAATGCCTCTGCATACTCACACTGCACCGATCTCCTCCACATCTCGAGTGCTCTGCTTGATCATCGCAACTCTTTATCTTCTCTGGTGGTTCCCATCATGCGTCCAACATCATTGGGTGTTCTGCTGAGATTCCTCAGCCTCTTTGGCAGTTGAGACTCTTCGTATTCTCTGGCATAGTCGAGTTTATCCTTTCTGTTTCAGTTACAGACTTCAATGCTCATCCATTTGTCAATCCCCTCTAAGAATAGTCTTCATTCACTGGAAGAAGCCTGGAGACTCTTCAGCTCCTCTGGCGATCACACAGAAGTCTCTTCGAATCTTCTAGCAAAAATGATCAATGGTTTCTAGTAGTTACACTATGAGGAGCAAGATTAGCCCTCCGATTATGATCAAATTCACCTGCAACGTTGGATTAACTCTAAAGGATATTGTCATTATTTATCCATTTCTCACTTTCACAATTCGAAGATTCTGCGATGAGACATCTTGACTCTCTATGTCACGAGATCCAAAATAGAGCTTAGCTGCATGATAAAGCTCTCCTTAATCCTTCAAGAATGTGACCTTGGCTGTGACCACTGGCCTAATCAAAAAGGTATTTCACGATTTTGCATTTCATTTTTTCTCATGTGAGTCTCCTTGAATCCTTATTTCATGAACCCTGAAAAGGAGCTTGGCTGGTCTAACTCCCTCCTCTATGTGACCACAGGCGGTGACCACTGTCTATGCTAAAAGGTGATGTGAACTTATGATCTTCAATGACCTTGATCGATGGTCCATGATCTCGATGAATCAACGGTCCAGATCTCATCCTGAATTCACTTCTCGCTGCTCCTTAGATGGAGATTCTCGTCACTCCAAGTTGCGATAGGTGAGACTCCGAGATGGAGCTCAGATCAACGGTCCATGTTCTTGGTGATCTGACGGTCCTGATATTTTCGTGATCTCGCATCTCACTGTCCCTTAGATGGAGGTTCTCGTCACTCCAAGTCGTGATAGGCGAGACTCCGAGATGGAGCTCAGATCAACGATCCATGTTCTTGGTGATCCGATGGTCCTGATCTTTTCGTGATCTCGCATCTCCCTGTTCCTTAGATGGAGATTCTTGTCACTCCAAGTCACGATAGGCGATACTCTGAGATGGAGCTCAGATCAACGGTCCTCATTCTTGGTGATCTGACGGTCCTGATCTTTTCGTGATCTTTCATATCGCTGATCCTTAGATGGAGATTCTCATCACTCCAAGTCGTGATTCACGAAACTCTAAAATGGAGTCTTTGACAAGCTTTAGTCTTCTACCATGTGTCCCCCTTGGATCAACGGTCAAGATTTTAACGAGACTTCACAACTCCATGAGCCTTCATTGTTCCTAATCAACGGTCCATATTTGGCCTCGATCTAATCGTTGAGATTATTTCATGATTTCGCATATTGCGAGTTTGAGGGGTGAAAGGCTGGAGCATTTCATACCTTTGACTTTCCAGTCAGTGACATGACGATCTTTCACCATGTGTCCTATGGAGCCAATGGTTTAGATATTGTCATGATTTTGACACTTTACGGGCCTTCTTTATTCTTGATCAACGGTCCACAATCCTTGGTGATTTGACGGTCAAGATCTTTTCATGATCTCGCATATCGCGAGTTTGAACCTCTTTCCTTTGGATTTCCTGATCTGCGAAACTCCAAAATGGAGTCTTTGTGGTGCTCTGATCTTTCACCATGTGTCCTCTTGATCCAACGGTCAACGACTATCCTATCCGCCTTGCAACTTCACCATATCTAACGTCTATTGGTCCTTCATAGTTACCCCAGATCCTACGACCCAGATATTCTCACGATTTCACATTCTTGATGTGTAGGTTCTCGACACCTTCATGTCTTGATTTACGAAACTCTAAAATGGAGTCAAACCAACATATTTCAGCATTTCGCATTTTGCCTCTTCATCATTTCAGCACTTCTATGGTGAAGTGTTTCAACACTTCAACTTCCGGTATCCAAACCTCCGGTAGATGTGCCCACTTCACGATTTTAGGGATTCACATTTCACCACTTCGGCATTTTGACACTTTTGTGGTGAAGTGTTTCAACACTTCAACTCCCTGTATTCGAAACACTAAAATGGAGTTTACTCTTTCGATCTTTCCATGCCATTATCCCTGTGTTGTTGTTCTTCTTCCTTGCCTGCCTTTCTGCTGACCTTCCTTGCCTGCCTTTCTGCTAAACTTCCTTGCTTGTTAAACATGCCAACAATCCTCTACACTATCGCTTTTTATCTTATCGAGCTTTCTTTGCAGTGTCTTCCCAAAATACTTCTCGTGCTCATCTGTTACATTCTTCCTGTACTCATGCCATCTTCACTACTGTACTTGCCATCAATGAAAAGCATATGCTACCTATTAAACATTTGCCAACATGATGGATGCCCCCAATTAATCATCATAACGGATTAAGATGCAGACAAAATTTGGCTAGTGATCGATCTTGATCCTTAGTTCCTCTCTGCAATGGATAGTCCTGATTTTTTGTCGGAGTGTTATTTTCGGAGGGTCTCCTTGCACATTGACCAAATCATCCAAAAACATGGACTCTGATATCACGTGTCTCTTCTTTCAGTTTCAAACATCCAAACAACCTCCACAGTTGATCTGTAATATCTATGGTCCCAATTCATCATCCTTTACTCTGTTGCACTAAGTCTTCATTGGTCAAACTACATGTGTATGCCATGTGTACTTGTTCACTCATCCATGTCACTTCCACATGTCCACTTCTCATTCGCTAGTTCTACACATGGATATTTATCAACTGACATGTATCCTCATTTGATTCATTGATATATTCCACTTTGAATAAATATCAGTCATCTATTGGGCTTGTCCCTTGCCTCGGGCTCTTAAATACAACCGTAGGAATTGATTTAATCTTTCCTTTTGTCAAGTTTGAACCGTCGATATGACCTTCTCTTCATTGGAGTATATTTCAATCTTTGACTCCAAAATACTTACTCTGAATCTCCTTACACCATCCCTTTGTATTCCAAGCTCTTGACCATCCTTTTCCACCGATCTATTTCACATCGCTCGATATACACCATCGATCAGACTTCACCTATCAGAGTTCCCTTTCACTTTACACTACAATATTTAGACTTTGAATGACCCTTTCACTATCACATGATTCTCCTCCAGTCTCTGATCTATGGTTAGATCTCAATCAACGATTGAATAAACACTTGAGATAAATTCATACCTTTCAATTGGATCTGACGACTCTTCTCTTCACTAACTTACGATCTGACGGTCATGATGAATCCCATTAGATATCAAATGGTTCCTATTTATCGATCACTTGCAAAGGGTTTCTTCCTCTTTTTACGCTCAATTTCACATTGAGTTGGATCTTAACCTTGTTCCTTCTCGATCTCGATCTGATCAAAGGATCATTGTTGATCCTGTCATGATCAACAATGTATCATGATTCTTTGTGGGATTATTCCACTGGCTACCTACACATATGATTCAAGAAGGGGATTCTTCTTGTTCAAATACTTATGTTTGCAACATTTAGTCATGTAGATATTTAACACACATAATCCACACAATGGTTTCTAACTTACCAACTCCCTATAACACTTGAAACATAGTGATATCATTCATAAATCATAGAAGACTATACATGCAAGTTACATAAGGCCTCTTAATGGCCCTTTCAAATCTCCCGCTCTTTCACTTGATTCTCTATTCAATTGGCCACCTCTCATGCTCAAAAGATTACATTTTTAATACAAGTTTCCTAAAACTAAATCTTTTTAGACCATAATAGTCATTCACCAAATTAGTCTCCAAGATATCTTAAGACCCACAAAATCCTCATGAGATATATAATTAGTGTAATATCTCTCTAAACCCTCACATCTCTCAACCAACTCTCACAACTCTCAAGATTTGCTTTAACAAGGAATATTCAATTACATATTAAATGAATTTCAACTCAATAACTCTTATCCCATGCAATTATTCTAGAATTAAATAAAACATCGGAAAATAGAATAATCCAAAGACCCCCTAGGTCTAATTAAATGTGTTTTGATTATAAAGGTAGGATGCTCCTGGATTAGTAATGCATAGTTGCATGCCATCTCACTCTATCCTTTCAATTAGTTATCTTACATACTATGTCACTATCATCAACGTGTCGAGATCATAATTATCATTATCCCTAAACCACCCCACATACATAATATATTAACAATAAACAAGCACAATATATAAACATACACAATATATTAACTAACACACTATAGAAGCAACATATTAACAATACATAGACACCATATTAGAAATATGTAAACAATATAAACATTATATTAATAATATAAACAAACCATACAAACCATACAAACACACTATATAAACAATATTAACTATAGTAACAAAAATACAATATTAAGCACAAAGCACCCAACGATATTAAACAAACAATGAACAATGCATATAACATAGTAATGAGATAAATGCATCAACACAGTAATATTAACATATATGCAATAATAAAATACATGAATGTAATAAATATTAATAACTAAATATATCAACTTGAGTAGGCCTAATAGTTAAGAACATGTGTTTCCTTCTTGGAGGTCAAAGGTTCAAATACAAAGGGAGGTATGGCATGTACACCTATGTAAACTTTATATGTCAAATCGCTACAACAAACAATGAGGTCTCATACACCAATTTGGTGATATATATATCCCCTTTGGATTTGAACCTGTGACCTCTTTAGAGGAATCATATGTTCTTAACCATTAGGCCCACTCAATATAATATATATACATACATTTTATTAACATATTAACACAATAACATTATAATAG
Organism: Picea engelmannii; assembly: GCA_009831015.1. Taxonomy (NCBI): domain Eukaryota; kingdom Viridiplantae; phylum Streptophyta; class Pinopsida; order Pinales; family Pinaceae; genus Picea; species Picea engelmannii. Next base: position 2,402,044 of record ML778376.1, on the reverse strand, counting down.
CACAATAACATAATATAGAGCATAACATAACCCAAGAAAACAACACAATAACACAACAATTTTTTGTCGAATGCCCTTAGGCATCTCTTTAAATACCTTGGAATGTTTGTCAATAAAATTTTGGAGATGCACATGAGTAGAGGGTCTAAATGTTTGAACATCTAGTGAGAACAATTGTGCAATTACACCATGGTGTCACTTTTTTAGTAATTTCATCATGTTGTTAGAGCTTATCACTTTAGAAGGTTTCCTTTGGATACCTTTGAGTTCAATTTCCTCGCCTTCCAAGGAAAATCTCATGAAGCGTTCCTGAAATTAAGAGACACGAGACATATGTGAGTATATTTTTCATAGTACCCATATTGCTAATGATTCATTTGAAATTTATTCATCCGATCTTGTATCAAAAGAGAAAACACTACATCAATTCAAATTCCCATTGATTGTAGGGTTGATGTATTCCTCCCGTTGTCATGATGTCAAATTTTGTAGTTAATCAACCACATTGTTGGATATGTCTTCCTCTACAACATCCATAAACCTTTCTCCCTACATGGATTCCATAGGCTATATGATGTCTCTACCCTCAAATTGAAAAGACATTTGGTTTTTTACTCTTTACAAAACAATGCAATATAGGGATCCTTATCGTCCACTATCTTGATGAGTTCAAATACACATAAGTATCTATCATACCCAAGTCAAATTAGACCCCTTCTAGTAGAGCAATAAAGAGATCTTCAACTGGTTCTCCAAGCATAATTGAATGGTTGATTAAACCAACTTTGATTGTCCCATTAACAATATCTCTTTGGTAGGATATTCATGGTATATCCTAGGAATATAATTACATCTTTCACCTCATGATGCCATGCTATTCACTTTGATAGTTTCAATCCCACTCCTTCACCCCAGTGAGCATCAGTTGATGCAATGAGTGCTATGTGGACTATTCAATATCATGACAAATTTGATCATTATGACTAATTATCATGATACATAGGTCCTTCTTAATGACTTACTCTATGCAAATAATCCCAAAAATGATATATCATATGTTGAACTGTGAAATCTTCACAATTCCTTCCATTTTCCTTACTCAATGTAGAGTTCCTTCATAGACATTTTTTGAGGTACCTAAAGATTATAATAATAAAGTAAACAATATCATGTGGGTTCTCTCATCATGCAGAATTCTCAAAAAGGTTTACGACCAAACCTTAACCTCATTTTCTATGGAAAGTGGATTCAAGAATCTTTCTCAATTCTACGATATGCTCTTGAGCTTTTCAGTTGATATGGTGTCAATGATCCGAATATTTGGTTCTCATGGATTCCCATATCACATGAATAGGATGCTTCAAGTATTCCTTTTTCTCAATCACATCCAAATTTAAGGAATGAAGAGAGGATTTCATTATATTCCCTAGTAGTAATGTATCTAGGTATACTATAGTCTCAACTCCTCCTCATATGGAAATGTTCAATATTGTACCATTTTCTTTTGTAGTAGTAAGTCCAAGGGATTATGGATAAAAAATTACAATATTAACTCTACAATGCCTCCTATATTAGGCCTCCCACTTGTCAATCAATTATGGACAATGTTTGATGTTATATGCCCCATCGTTTGATAGTGGTTGTACCATGCTTGTTGTGGTTGTATAAAACTTCTTTTTGTGACCAAATTCATTACATTTGAATCATCACACATGAGGTTTATTATCATCGACCTCCCCCCCTTGACCCCCCCCAATTCTCATGTTCTTAGTACATTCCATGAAACCTTACTGTTGGCGTCAGAAGTCACTCCTAGATTATAGCAGGAGCAGAGATCGATGCCCATCATTTTATTGTCATGATTTGTTTAATGGGGTGATCGAATGGATAGAGACTCAAGAAGATATAGCTTTAACTTAGAAAACCGAGTTTGGTATGTGAAAAACAAGGGAGGTATTGATCCAACTTCCATTAGTAAGTTGAGTATAATATGGATAGATGGAAGACTTAATGAGATGAGTGAGCAAGACTGCCTTGGGCATCAGGCCTTCGACAACTTGAGGAGGAAAAACTTAGAAGACAAGATCCTCTTGATCCCAAGTTTCGAAGAACTGAAAAGTGGCTCGATTGGGTCCTCCAATTTCGAGCCATTCAGCATTGAGAAAGCACAAGAACTGATTAGAAACCCTATGACTATTACAGTGATCCAACCTACATCATCCTATAATAGCGCAACTTGACTGGATCCTCCAATTCCGAGCTGTTCTAACACAGTGTAAACAAAGGGGTGGAAAGAGGCTGACATCCATCAAGTAAGAAGTCTCAAATGTCAATACATAACCAAAGCGACCAATGATTCATCAAAACTTTACAATCAGGAGCCTTGCTCAACCATCGATCATTACAAAAATGGCGAAAACGCCTTCATATACTCAAAACAACAACAACAGCAAAAACAAGACGCTACATTAAAAACATTGCGTCTGCATGTCTTCTGTCAGTTTGCGCATGCAGACTCTGGCCGATCGTGCACCTATGATAGACGCTATTAGATTTCGGACTGTCCTGCTGCAGATAAATCGACTAGCATTAGTCCTTTGCTGGACTTTCTTTTTATGGCGAAGATGATGCTCAACCACCAACAACAACCACAATAACTACTTTCTCGGGACTGGGGACAACCTCGGTCAAATCTACCTTCAGGGACGTGGAGGTCTCCTAATGGTGCCACCTGGATCAGCTGAATGGTCTCTCTTTGGATGTTTCTTCGCTGGACTGCTGCGAGGGTCCCCTACGGTGGACATGGATGAGGTGTGGGAGATGTGATAGGGGAAGACACATGGCGAAAGGAAATAAGCGGAGGGGGGAGGATGTGGGATATAATGGGCACATTATTTATGGGAGGCTGATGTGGAAGGTAGTGGGACACATGGCAGGTGGTGAGTGGATGATGAGATGGGGGAGAGACAATGTGGATTGGACATATGTCGGAGGATGAGGAGGGGCTAAAGGGAACGAGCCTTATCACACGGTCAGGTGGAGAACAGACGACAGGGGGGAAGAATGAAACAAAAGGTGACACGACAAGAATGGGGCCCTATGTCAATACCCCACCATTCCACCCCCCCCCCCCT
>ML778376.1:2361809-2381121 GCA_009831015.1 Picea engelmannii | reverse complement strand
CTTATGCGCCCGATATACGATGATGTTGCGCGCATGCGCGCGTTCTCAGTGGGTGCAATGCGCTTTTTAATTTTTTAGCCATTTTTGTATAGTTTTGGCTCTTTTGCTGTGCTATGGAACTAATCCTTGTGCCATGAATGACTATTTTTCTGTGCTGATGACGCGGAGTTCTTGTCACCCTGTGCGGACGAAATTTCAGTGATAACACCAATCATGATGAATGATGACCAGATCAAGTGGATCATGGCGATAGATGTAAAGACACGTAGTGGAGTACCCTACCAATACAAGGTGAATACCAAGAAAAGAGCAGTAGCCATGAGGGAAGGCTTGGCAAGTGATGAAGAGGAGGTAAAGGATCCTCAAGCTATGGAGCAGATTGAGGAAATCCTACGTGCAACATATGAGAGGAAGATGAGAGGTCCAAGAGAGGGAATAGAAGGCAACAATCCTATCCATATTAATGTCAGTGTGGAACCCATAAATCCATGTGTGACTAACACATGAAAAATAACACCACCATTTAGGCAACTGAATTTCGGGAGAAGGAACACAACATGAAGTACATATACACAAGGAACGAAAACTGGGGGAGCTAGTTCAGGAAGCATTAGTCAAGTATCTACACCACACAAAGGTACTAGTTCAACATTTAGGATGGTCGGACATGATCCCACAATCAAGTTACCAGAATTCAATGGAGAAGCATCGGAGGACCCGAAGAAGCACATGTTTATATGTGAAAATCTCTGGGAAGAAAAATAGATCACAAACAAGGACACCAAAATTGCACAGCTAGTGATTACACTAACGGATCGCGCACTGGATTAGTACATGAGTTTAGCCACAAACAATTCACCAGGGACAACAAGAACGATTGCGGATATCAAGAAGCTATTGATAAATGAGTTTCAGAAGCCAAGTTTGGAGGAACAATACATGAACGAGATGATATAAATTAGACAGAAACCAGGAGAATCCGTATGGAAGATCGACCAGAGATTCAAGTGATTGAAAGGAAAGTTTAAATATCTCATGACAGACATGCAATATAGGCACTTGTTCATCAATTCACTATTACCACACTTGAAATATCCACTACGACAATAGAAGTTTTAGACACAGGCAGAGGCTCTGTAGGAAACCCTACAGTTAGAAGAAAACCAATATCAGAAGACTGATCCAGTCGTCGAGGAGCTAAAGGAGGATTTGAAAAACTTAATGTTCCAACTGAACCAGAACAAAAGTAAGGGAAAATAAGAATCTGTTTGGTGTACCATGTGTAGGACAAAAGGATACCATAAGAACAAATGTCTAACATTCGCGCAATACATGGAAGTAGGAATACCAAATCCACTACCAACAGGAGGACTATGGTGTGGAATTTGTAAGAAACAAGGCCATGATCCATATCACTGCCCAATGATGCATAAATACCAGATAGTCCCAAAGAGCTCATATTGCAACTTTTGCAGGTCAGTAGGCCATGATGACAAAGATTGTAGAACCATGGAGTTGATGAGAGAAAGGGAATCAAATGCATATAGGGTGCAGGTAGAAATGATGATTGGAAAATCCACACCTCAGTTTAACTAGGTACCATCCCCATACAATACTGTGCAACAATAGTATAATACTGCGCAACAACCTTATAACGCAGTGCAACCCCACTACAATACCGTGTAGTATAATCAGGTGCCACAGTATAACACGTCGCAAGGGGATCGAGCTAGGTACAGAGGCAGAGGATGAGCAAGAGGAGGCTTTGGGTGAGGAAGGGGTCTAGTAGTGTGTCACAATTGTCAACAAATAGGACATTATGCAAGAGAATGTCCACTTCCACTAGCAAATTGTATGTATTGTCGCGCATTGGATCATGACATGGAAGAATGTACAACATTATTGGGGAAGATCTAGGAAAAGAGGAATCAGAACAACCAAAATGTTCAATGGATTTTGTCAGAAGCAAGGGATGAAGGATGAAAAATCAACATAGTTACATGGAGAGGAGATAAAATAGAAAACGACATAGTACAACAAGCGCCAGAACAACACCAATAGGTAAAGAAGAATGTTGAACCAAGGAAGAAGTTCGATGCGCAAAATGAGAAGGAGATATTTAAGCAAGTGAGACAAGAATTTATGAAGACTGACATTGTGTTGACTTCAATCATGCAGTAGAAGAATGAAGTACCAGAGTACGAGATGCCTCCATCATTGGATCATACCAATGAAATGCAACCCATGCGTCAAGTAAGTACAATCAATTTTTTTTTGCAATCATGTGTAAAATTACTAAATGATCCACCCTCTGTCAAAGTATTACAAAATATGCTAGAAAGATGTAGCATAGAGATAGAAGGAAATTTAGAACAAAAAATAGTCAATCACCTACATACAAGGAGAAGAACAAGTACGGAGTTCATGCTTAACTCCAACATTGGAGATTTCAACATGGGGGATATTATACTGGATTTAGGATCTGAATTCAATGTATTACCCAAGAAGACATGGCAATGTATGGGAGAGACCACATTAGTATATTCACCGCTTCATCTGAAATTGGAAAATTAGCACAAAGTTCTACTAATAGGGAGACTAAAAGGAGTGAAAGTAGACCTGGATGGAGTGTGCACTAAAGCAGACCTCGAATTAATAGAGATAGTGGATGACACAACACCTTACCCAACATTGCTTGGCTTAGATTGGGAATTTTATAACTAGGCCATAATCAACTTAAAAATATGAAAGATGACATTTGAGTTAGGAGAATACAGGGTCATTGCGCTATTATACCCATCAGAAGGGGAAAGGTTTGTAGAGCCTACTTGCTTGGACTTGGAGGAAATTAAATAGCTGTATAAAACAATTACGTGAGATGAGGATTACGTAAACCCAAATGCAGATGAGATACTCAGTTGGAGGAGAATCACCTCATGTGCGACAGACTCAAATATGGGTTTAGAAAACTGGAAACAGAGGTTGCATGAAGTTTCCACAAGAAGATGCGTGAGAATAGACCATGCCGTAAGATGGGTAGGTACGGAGATAAGGAAACCACCCAACTTCCATGGGGTAAATGATCTATAAGAATTCTTCAAACTTTATGAAGAAGAAGTGTTAGAAAATTAGATACTCTTAGCACTAGATGTAGCACTCAAGGACACACCTGCAAGATGGTGGGGTGCACACAAAGAAACAATTAGGGACTGATACCAACGTAAGCGATTACTGCACATCAGGTTTGGTACAGAACAAAGAAGCAACCAACAACAAAAATATAATGTATAGGGGGAACTGTTACCCATGATTTTGGTCATCATGATGATGTATTGATGATGGTGTACTCAGTCTCTTCATAAGAACTTTCTTCTGAGAAAAGTTACTTTCTTCTCTTTCCAGAAATATCATTTTTGAAGGAGGTTCGCAGGCTGCTAATACATTTGCCTGCGAGAATGCATGATTCTCACAGGTTGCCTTAAGCCAGGGTGCGAGAAGTTCACACTGTGTTGAACTGCTAGGGTGTGAACTCTTTCTAAAGCAAGGAAAAAGATGAATTCTCAATGCTTCTAAAAGGGAATCTTCTAGAAGGATGAGATGGAATTCGAATGGTTATCCTAGTACTGGATTCCATGATATTTTGGGATCATTCTTATCCAAGTAACTAATTCATTCTCTCCTGTATATTGAAGGAATTCTCATGGAAAAGGTTAAGAAAGAAAGCAAACAAGGTTAAGCAAGATTCATTGGAAAATTGGTGAAAGAATTGTGTGAAGGATTGAATCTACAGTAGTTTGGAAACTCCAGCAAGGATATCATAAGGGTTTTGATCTTCTTCATGCAAGTGAGAAAGTGTGTGTGTCAGAGCTAAGGGCCATTGAAAGGAATTTTGTGACATCAAGGCTCAGGTTGTAATCTTTACTTTCCATTAATATGATACAGTAATATGTTCCTTTCCCATAAAGCTATTTCCACTTTATTGTATAATTCCTTGATCATATACATAGATTGATCATTGAATAGATTGTGCTTTCGTCACTTTGGTTGGTTTATGTTGTGTTGGTATTGCTTGCACAAGAGCACTGGAGCGAAGCAGGAGCAACAGAGACCATAGGAAGCGATTATAAGGTATGTTACTTGTTCTTGCCTCCTAGTTAATTCAATGATCAAAATCTAGGGAAAGAGTCATGTTCTGTCTTGCTTTGTTCTAGATCCAGGTGGATCTAGGGAGATCAGTTTGTGTCCTCACTTATGGATTTATCCAATAAAAAAATTGGCGACCATACTGAGGAACATCCCATTTTCTTTGTGGTTTTTGATATTTTTTTGTGGACATTTTCTCTGGTTTCAATTTTCTCCTGCCCTATCAGTCTCTGAGTCTTTTGGATATCTTGATAGACCTTCTAGGTCCAGAAGCCTTTTTCAATTTTGCTCCAATTTTCAAATTTTTGATTATGTTCAGGGATTCTTGCACTGCACTTCATTGCAGCCTGCGAGAACTGGTAGAGTTCACACTCTGCCTTTAGGTTTCAGTGCGAGGTTCTCACACCCTGCTCAAGGGTCACCTGTGAGAATCAGTGATTCTCGAACTGTGTAACACTGCCTGCCTGTGAACTCAATTTTTCAAAATTTTGAATTTGAGCTTTGGTATTTCTAACTGCCCAGATCAGTTTGATTGCCTCTTATGAGTTTCATGGACCATTGATTGATATCTTTCTTATCTTTGTTTGTGTGCATGAACAGTATTAGGGTTCCAAGGCTTTTCTTGTCATTTTGTGTCTTGACTTTCGTTTCTTGACTTTTCTTGTCAAAACCATTCTCTCTGACTTCAGACTCTGAGTGTGTTTGATTAGTTAAGAGCCAGTGATTGGTTGAAAGTTGAGTGTTTGTTTTTTCTCATTTGCTTATTGGTTTGAAAGATCATTTTTGTTTGCATTGAGAAGACTACTTTGGTTTGCTCTTTATTTTTTTCTTTCATTGAAAGAGTTGATTGGGTTTGTCATTGCTTGTTCATTTGGTTTTTTATTTTCTGTACTCTCACTGTCATAGTGTGGGTCCTTTTTGAAAAGTGAACAAAAAGTTTTTCTTTCAAAAACATCCTTTTCATTTTAGAAAACTTTGAAAATCAAATTATAGAGATTGTTGAAGTATTTGAAAAAGACACGATAGAGAATTGTCATTTGATAAGTGATTGTTTGCATTTTCATTTTAAAGGAAATTTTTCATTGTAATTCAGGATTGATCTGGAAAACTTTCTCTCTCTCCCATACATAGGCTTCATTGAACGAAAGTGATACATATTTCATTCTCGTCCTTGCATTATTGGGTTAGAGTCATACAACATAAGTTTCACCTCCGTTACCTTTGAGTAAAAAACAACTCTTAATAAGACTGCGTAATCATAAAATTTATCTAGAAACTCTTTTTTAGGGCTCTTTTACACCAACATTTAGCTAGGCTAGCGCTTTGGAGTAGGAAGAGAGATACACTCTCCAAAAGCACAAAACACACAATAGCATCTTGTATTCGGGAGTGTTAAATTCCATTTGCAACATCTTGTCCTGGGAAGCCCTTCTCACACAAGTTTCAAACACTAGGCCGCATTGATATTGGCAGAGTTACTCACCCTGCTTTGTTGATATCAGTGTAGAGATTGCACATATTACGGGGATCACTCGGAGGTATACCCACAATGATGAGTGGAAGCCTTTTGAGTTGATTGCGGGCTTGATACCCTGCCCTTGCATGTGGATCAGACTGTCGACTGTTCCCCTAGGCTTTATTGTTGTTAGTGGTGACCTTAGTGGCCTATCTTTCTAGGTTCTTACCCAAGGTGACTGTGGAGGGGAAAGTCTTCACGGTACCTGGAATTGACGTTGACCAAACTCACTCGGGCTCCTTGGAGGGTATACCCATGATTATGTGTGGGATCTTGCACCAGGGTGTAAGTCCATTAAGAAGGTTGTCAGCGTAACTTTTCCACCCTAGCCCCGCCCCTTCTTGTCTCATTGTTGCGACATTGGATTTCATCACCAACTAGTGGCTTCGAAATTAGAAGGTCTTGTTTGCCTGGTGATTGCTTCCCAGATTTTTTTTACTAGCGCGTGTTGTTTGTTTCTCAAAGTTGACCATAGGATTTTCTTCGCGAAGTTTGTCACTTGTTTACAATAGCTCCTCCACGTCGTTCACATAGAATGCAAGGCTTATCTCCAGAGCATCTAGACGATTCTCAACCCTTGCCTAAAGGTACACCGGAGGGCTCTCCTGGACCAAGTGAAGCCACAGTCGTCACCACACCACAAGTGGAACGAACTGATTCTCTAGAACATTTTCTAATTACAAATACTCGAGAGGATTTTCGACTTCCTAGTGATTCTCAGCGCCCTTTTAGATGACTGAATTCTTTCGGAGACTTAGTTGTTACCTCTTCTGGATCACCCGTTGGGCCTTTTCTCGGTGTAGAAGGCCAAGATCCTTTTTGTTCTATAGGGGATTTCTGAAGGACCCTTTTTAGTCCTGGTTCGCCTGTAGTCTCTGAAATCAACCCTCCAGTGTTTTCTAAGGTAGAGACTATACCGTTGACTACCACTTATCACTTTACTCTCCCTGCTGAGATGGTCCATCTCGTGAATACTACGAGTGTCCCAAACGAGTTCACTACAGCTGGTCTTGCTCCTATAAACACCCAGCGAACGCCCGATGTCACTCCGACACTACCACTCAGATACCATGCGTTGAATGCTTTGTTGAATGCTTCTATTCCAACACCTCCACAAACCCCATCTAGTACTCCCGGTGGTCCTTCTTTTCCTGGGCACCCTATTCTCGGTTTTATTTCGACACTCCCTCAATTTCCTTCTGGCAATCTTAATCCTAGTGGCACTATACCATCCATTACACCAAACTTGCAGACCCCTGTTGGTGGACAAGGTGGTACAATTCAAATTCCTCTTACCAGACACATTCCAATTACTACTCAACCTTTGATTGGAACACAAATTCCGGTTGGAATTCCGCCTACGATAGGGGGACCAACCCCACCTTTTGGACAAAATATACCTCCTGCTTTGGCCTAGTATTGGAATCAGATGATACAAAATCTTCCTCAAATGAATGGGGGGTAGCAGCCTATCCCTACTATAGGCCAACCATATCCAAGTATACCCAATCCTATTTGGGGTATGAATGTTCAAACTCAGGTCCCCACTCAAGGTTACAATTCCTCGAGTTACTATCCTCTCCAACCACCACCGAATAATGTGCAGAATGCTTACGGTCCTACTGGTTTGCCTACAGGTCTTCCACCCCAAAGCCACCAGTACCTGCAGGTGAATCGACAGTTACCTTTTCTCGCTACTTTGGATTTTCCAGATTTGTCTAGGATTTTAAATGATCCTATTCGTCACTCTCCCCAATGGCCTCCTATGCCAACCAAGCTTCCTTCGGATATTCCTAAATTCGATGGCAAAGTGGGAGAGGACCCGAACAATCACGTTATGAATTTTCACCTATGGTGTTCATCCAACTCATTGATGGATGACTCTATTCATTTACGTCTTTTTCAATGAATCCTTACCGGTTCTGTTGTGAAGTGGTATATTGAATTTCCACGAGGTTTGTTCTCTTATTTCAACACCCTATCTATGGCTTTCTTTATGCATTACCAGTTACCGATCCATTATGATACAAGGACTGAGATTTTGACTTCCTTCAAATAGAACAAAGGAACTCATATATCTGATCACATCCATGAGTGGCGAAGGAGATGACGTCTCATTAAACTTGAGCTCCCTGATCAGTTAATGGCCTAATGGTTTACAAAATCATTTGTGAATGAAATCGGTAAGGACATTTCCATGGGTGGCGTTGTCACAGAAGAGCAGGCTATCAGTTGTGCTCAATATCTTGACCACGTTTATTCGCAAATGGGAACACTTTATGATTTACTACCTGAATTAACTCATCCTACTGCTTCCAACACTTCAACTACTCCAGCTGCCTCGCATGCGGCTGACGGTGTGATTGGTACTGCCCAAACTCAATCACATTCTGTTTCAAGCACAAACCCTAAATATTCTTCTTCTAATGTTCAAAATGATCTGTCTTCTGCTACTCCCAGCGACAAAACTTCTGAGGTAAACGTTGTTCAATCTACCCCAACCGGTAAAAACAAATCTAAAAAGGGGAGAGGTAAGAATAAGGAGGGTAAAAATAATAATCAAACAGAGCAACCTAAAACTACTCCTTATGAGGACCGAGATAATCGCAAACCCCGATATCCTTGCCTTATCTGTGGTGATGATCACTACATGAAGGATTTTCCACGACGTGCCGAGGTTACTAAGTTCCTTCAAGGAGCCCCGAAACCATATACTCTGGCTGTCTTGTCCCAGCCCTTCCCGTCTCAACAACAGGCTCATATGTTTTGATGTGTACTAGTGATTCTAAGTAGAACAATGTTGCACTCACGACTCGATCCAAAGATTATTCTCCATCTAAGGAGAAGGTTGATGATTTACCTCCTGCTTTGGTCCAACCCTCTCTCGCGACTCCACCTACTAACGGTCCTCTTCATCTCGAATTATCGATCCTTGACACAGTTCTGCGACCCCCCCCAAAGGGTGTTGTTCAAAAATTGGCTTTCAATCCTCATGCTTGTGTGGCCCAGAACCACAATATTGTTGAAGATCTGGCCCAGGCACCTTCAGCGATGTCATCCCTTGAAGTCCTTCAGTCTTGTCCTGCACAACGGAAGGCACTGTTGAAAGCTATAGGTAGAATTGATCCGACAGATACGAATTTGATAGTCTTTGACTTGGAAGATCACATTCCAAGGTTACCCCCTCAAATCGCGTTTCAAATCCAAGTTGTTGTCTCTGACAAGAACATTTGTCGAACTGTTATCGACGAGGGTGCCTCGACATGTGTTATGTCTCTTGCTTGTTGGAAAGCCATTGGCTCTCCTCCTTTAAATGAATCTTAGAACACTCTTAAAGCCTTCAATGGATCTGGTTTTAAGCCTTATGGTGTTCTCCCTTCATTGCCTATCACATTAGAAGGTAAAATGTTCCAAGTTGAAGTGGAAGTCTTCGACGCTCCCCTTGATTATAATCTTCTACTTGGACGCAGCTGGATTGATTCCATACGTGCAGTTGTGTCAACACTTTTCTGTGTCGTACATTTCCCTCATCAAGGAAAGGTTGTTACCGTTGACCAAATTGCCTTCTTCAATTCTGATACTCGTACTGGCAACGTACTGTTTATTGCTAAAACCCCACTGGGTTATGAGAACATCAGTGTAGGCTTTTTAAAAGACTCCTCGTTAATGGGTACTTTCCCCATTCCACCGCCCGATGTTCCACACCCATCAGTTGCTTCTATCAACATGATTTCCACCATGCCTCACAAACTTCCTGTGTCTTCCAACCCTTGGATAGTCCCTGACCCTAGAGATTATACTCGTTTCAACGACGTCATGCCGTTAAGTCCGGTTGAGTCTGCTTATTAGGCCATTGAATCGGCAACACCTTCTTCCCCCTCTCTTGATGAGTTGTCTCCCGATCCTTTTCGTGTTATTTTTCCCACTGACAAGATGATCATGTCCGTCATGGAGGAAACCCCTTGGGACGATGGGCATCATCATTCTATCCTCTTTTTGGAACAACACACTCTTGAGAACTACCAACGAATTTTGACTCCATCGATCGTTGTTGTCATTTCGACCGTTCCCGGGTCTGCACATGATGTGTTTTCCGAAGGGAACCTCAGTAATATCTCTCCCACGTTTCCCATTGACATATCCATAAAACCTGAGATCATCGAAAATGTCCATATTGGAGCTTCGTGTTCTCCGGATGAAATCGTCACCTATACGTCTCTTTTCAAAGAATTTCTTGACATTTTCGCTTGGAGCTACGAAGAAATGCCAGTTATTGACCTTGCAATTGTTGTACATGAGATAAAGACATACCCCGACGCTAAACCTGTCCGACAATGCCTTCATCCAATTCACCCACGTAAAGTGGCTGCTATCAAGCTCGTCAATACATTATCCTCGGGGATACTCTTTACCGTCGGGGAATTGACTCAGTTTTTCGACGTTGTCTAATGTTCAACAAAGTCGATAAAGCTTTGAATGACTACCATTCCAAAGAATGTGGTGGTCATATGTCTGGGTATGCTACTGCCCAGAAGATCTTACGCATAGGATATTTTTGGCCTTGTTTGTTTAACGATTGCATTACTGTCATTCAAAAATGCCATGCCTGCCAGACCTACAATCAAAAAATTTGGTCACATCCTGCTCCTCTTTATCCTGTGGTCTCAGTTGGTCCTTTTGAGAAATGGGGCATTGATTTCATGACATGTCACCCTCACTCAGCCGGGGGGCATGGTTACATCATAATAGCCGTTGATTACTTTACGAAATGGGCCGAGGTGATGTCGACATTTGATAATACTGGAAAGACTACAGCCTTGTTTCTTTTTAATCATGTCATAGCTCATTTTGGTGTTCCCCAAGCTATCATCACTGATCATGGTAGCCACTTTAGGAATTTTATGATATCTGAACTTACGGAAAAGTTGGGTCTTCATCATGATAACTCAACACCCTATTATCCACAAGCTAATGGTCAAGTTGAAGCGATCAACAAAGTTCTCATAAATATGCTCCGACGGATGATAGGAATCCATAAAACAAGTTGGCACACAATGTTGTTTTCAGCATTGTGGGCGTACCGGACATCTGTTAAATCCGCTATTGGGTTTACGCCTTTTTGGTTAGTCTATGGTGTGGAAGCCATTCTTCCTATAGAATGTGAGATACCCTCTCTAAAGCTAGCTATTTAACTCCTACCCAACACTTCTGCTGAAAAAGAACGTCTATTGTATCTAATGCGATTAGACGAAACTCGACATGACGCCACTCTAGTAATAGAAGCCCAGAAGAAACCTGTCAAGGCCCAATATGACAAGCATTTCAAGCCTCACGTTTTCTCTAAAGGTGATCTTGTTCTTCTCTATGAATAGGATCGAGACGTGTTAGGAGCTGGGAAATTCGAACCCATGTGGCGAGGTCCTTATATTGTTCGCCGAGTTTTGGAAAAAGGAGCATATGAGTTGATAGATTACGATGTTATCCCTTTGAGTGAACCCAGGAATGGGTTATACTTGAAGAAGTATTATGCATAAATCATCTGTGCACAATTACTTGTATTTTAAATGTATCATACTTTGTGTGTGTTACTATAGTTTTCTTTTGTCGTTATCTGGTCTCTACCCTTATGTGACATTGTGTTTTATTTCCAGATGTCGGAGTCTTCGCTACCCTATATTGGCTTTGCTGATGGTGCTAGCAGTAGTACTCGGAACCTTGCTTCCGCTGCATGGGCAATCTATGCCCCAACAAACGAACTTGTATCTCTTCGAGGTGTATGCCTCGGCCGTGCGACCAACAACATTGCAGAGTATAGTGCCGTTATTGAATTATTGGTTGATTCTATCTCACTCGGAATTCATCATTTGGTTGTGTGACTTGACTCGCAGCTTGTAGTACTACAGTTAAGTAATATCTACTCTATTCGAAGTCCTACTTTGTTACGGGTGTATTTGCGAATTCACCTCTTGGAATGTTATTTTGATCACATTGAATATCAACATATTCCTATATGTCTAAATACATTAACAGATGCATTGGTTAATTATGTATTGGACAGACATTTGAATCATTTATAAATAAAACACATCGAAATTCACACAATATAAAGTAAACCGGTAGAATCCGTCTGTATATATAACGATATAAAAGAGTTTTTTACAAAAAATTTGTCCGAAGACCAAAATGTCAAAATTTGAAGCTCATAGCTTCTACAAAGTGACGTCACGGATGACGTTCATGGTAACACACGAATACCCTAGCAACCCTACGGAGCAGTCGACTCATAGATGTTGATACCCCTATAGTGTGACACTGATCACGTCATGGAACCTCTTCTAGATTCATATCCGGAATGTCTGTTGTCAGGCCCTCTAAATTCTGTTCCACCACCTGATAATCCTCAGCATACTGTGGTGCTACTGCTACCTCCTCTCGCCGCTGGATAGGAGAAGTGCCAGGAGGTCTATATGGTCCAACATCTGTGTTATGAATAAATGATTTTGTATTAGTCTTCGGATGAATATATAAAACAAAAACATTTGAATATGATAAAAATTCAAAAACATTTAAAAAGAAAAAAAAATGTGTGTACTTCTTACCAAGGTCTCCCCACTGAGCATCCTCTGGCAATGCCAAATCTGGATCTCCTCGGAAATCTAGCCCAACATAAGCATAGTCATCAACCATCAACATCTATGGTTGAAGCCAGTCAAAGAAAGTATCATCATATTTGATGATCGGTCCTACTATGTGCCGGGCCATGAGCCGACACCATCTCAAAATCCGCAGATCCCTGGGAGCCGGTAAATTCCATTCCACTTGTAGCCTCAGTAGGGGGACCCGCTCAAGGAAGAAGGATACCAGCAAAGATCCATACCCGAATTGCTTCAGGTTATCTTGCCTACACTTGGTCAATTGCCTTTTTATACTGTGCAGCACAGCATCTACCCAGTTGAACACTCGAGGCTCAGTACACTCAATAGCGTACTGGAAGTAGCTCTGTAAAGCCATATGAGGAGCAAAACTCCCAGCCATTCGAGCTATAGTTAAAAGGATAGTATGGAAGGTCAAGTCTGTTACCCCCCAGATAGCCACTTTTCCTTTCTTTCTCTCAGCCTCGGGTACGCAGTGTATACGACAATACTCACTCATCGGTAGCCCACCAACTCTACTACCGGTCAGACTCACATAGTACCCCCGTCGGGACAATCTGTTCAAAAAGTAAATGTCCTCAATGTCCAAGGACAGTGTGTGGACCCCTACACGAAACACCTGCTGATCTGGGTCCCACATACGGACCAGTTACTCTAATAGTCTAACTTGGGCCCTCATGCCTGGGATGTGAAAGTATTTTAAGAGCCCACAATATCTCAAAGCAGCTATGGTAGGTGGATGATTTTCAGCCATTGCATTGTCCTCTTCATGTTCCCTTTCACACCACTCAAGCACCATGTTTATGGCCAATTATCTGCATAAGGAACACAATAAGAGGATTAATAACTTTTTTCATGCTTTGGATATCTTTCATTGGCTAAAAATTTAAAATTATTTTGGGCTTTGCGGTTTTCGCAGGTGCCCTGTGGGCATAGTGTGAGAACCTCGTAGGTGGATTAAGGCTCACCTACGAGAATGCATCATTCTCGCAGGCCCCGTATTGCCTGCCTGTGAGAATGGCAGCGCACATATAAGGCTTAGAAAATCAAATTAAAAATGGAAATTTAACCAATGAAACTACAAATTTAAACCATGAAAATGTCAAGGATGAAGAGCTTACCTTAATGTCGCAGACTTCTCGCTAAATGGTCTCTCGTAGCTCCCGCAAATTGACGCCAAATTTGGAGGGTAAAAGAGGGGTTTTTGAGCTCAATAGTGGAAATGTAAAATGGTGTGGTAAAAAAGGGTATTTACTCATTTTATTTACTTTTACTATATCATTTTGGGTTTTTATGATTATTTATCGACTAAACCCTAATCCCTAATGTCATGTTGAGTGTAACTCTTGTAGCTGTGATGATTTTGATAATCAAATACAGGGATATGGACATATTTTTCTTCTTTATGGTGTGTTTTTGATTATTTTTATGGTTTTTACATAAAACCTCGAGCGCCATTTTCGTCCGTTCTTATGCTCATAAATACATGAGAACGTGATTGAGCATACTTTTATCACTTTTTCGAGCTCAACAAGGTTATACGAAAAAGGAACCCCCCTGGAGTCCTCTTTAAGCTTTTTTCAGACTCTCTTAACACGAAAAGATCGCCGAGCGACCTTGCTATTTTCACGCTCACTAAAGTATTTGAAGTACGCGTCTGGTGAGCGATAATTTATCTCTTTTTTGGTCTCATTCAGACTATTTTATGAAAAAGGAACTGAAAGAGTTCTCTTTTAAGTGTTTTTCCAAACTCTATAATCTTGAAAAACCTTCAAGTTTTCTATCTCTGGACTCGTTAAACAAACATTGACAGACCCGTGATGGGACTGAACCACTCCTTCTTAGGGTTCGTTAAACATACTCCAAGGGACTCATTTGAAGGATGAGCTTACATCAACAAGCATATGTTATCCTCCTCAAGCTTGCATAAAAATAAAGAGGTACTCGCCAGAAATGGTGGGGGAAAATTTGGGAAAAGGATATGTTTTCATCTTCGTATTGATTGGCAGTAAGTGTCGCTCTTGAACATGACACCCCCTATTCATCATTTGAAGCTATTTTGGGAAATCGATTTGTCTCTCATTCGATTTTCTACAAGGTCATTCCCTGTGTCATCTTTGAGTCAATGCTGCCAAATCATTGGTCGTTTCATTCATATGTTCAAGAGAAGTCCATTTGAAACCTATATTGAGTTGGTCATCTGCAATTATCCATTCTCTCAGTGTCGGCCTTGCCTGTGTCTAGTCCAGTTCACATCATACTCTGTTTCACCTTCAAGATCTGTTACTCATTTCGTGTCATTGATGGGGGATACATCAAGGCCCTCCTGTGACGAGTTTTGTTTTGTTGACTTCAGCTCATTATCCGGAATCAAGACTTAGAAATTATTTAGTACCTTGGAGCTTGCATGCCTCAATGACAGGTTTCCTCGCTTTTGATAGTGGGTTTACATCATTGACCCCTGATCGAAAGATTCCATCGGATGTTCGACTTCAACTCATTTATTCACACTAGATGAATTGTACTATGTACCTTGGGAGTCATTGACATCAATGGTGATTTCTCTCGCACTTGTTAATGGTTTCATCAATGACCGGTAATCAAGTGGTTTCTACCATGTTCGACTTCAACACATGTAATCACATGGTTAGATTCGTACTTTGGGTGACGAAATTGAAGACCCTGGATATCATCTTTGTGATCCAGGTTGCGATGGAGTATGTATAATTTTCGACACATGGATCCACTGTGTATGTCTCGTGGCTATTTCACCTTGATTTGAAATTTTTCGCATAGATCCACAGTGTGTTCCAGGTGGCTATGCTATATTTTGACGGCATGGATCCACAGTGTATGATTGGTGGCCATGACCCATGTATATAATGTCATCGGTTTGTGATCTGAGTATGGGAATGCCTACCTCAGAATTGATATATATAATATTTTGCATATGCTTGGTTGTTCGCAGGTTTCCGATTAGATGTGCTCATGGTTCTCGACACACACATGCAACTTACAAAGTCTATTGGCTGTCACTAGTTCCAACCTCATACTTTGGGGGGCATTCTGTTACCCATGATTTTGGTCATCATGATGATGTATTGATGATGGTGTACTCAGGCTCTTCATAAGAACTTTCTCCTGAGAAAATTTACTTTCTTCTCTTTCCAGAAATATCATTTTTGAAGGAGGTTCGCAGGCTGCTAATACATTTTCCTGCGAGAATGCATGATTCTCACAGGATTCCTTAAGCCAGGGTGTGAGAAGTTCACACTGTGTTGAACTGCTAGGGTGCGAACTCTTTCTAAAGCAAGGAAAAATATGAATTCTCGATGCTTCTAGAAGGGAATCTTCTAGAAGGATGAGATGGCATTCGAATGGTTATCCTAGTATTGGATTCCTTGATATTTTGGGATCATTCTTATCCAAGTAACTAATTCATTCTCTCCTATATATTGAAGGAATTCTCATGGAAAAGGTTAAGCAAGAAAGAAAACAAGGTTAAGCAAGATTCATTGGAGAATTGGTGAAAGAATTGTGTGAAGGATTGAATCTACAGCAGTTTGGAAACTCCAACAAGGATATCATAAGGGTTTTGATCTTCTTCATGCAAGTGAGCAAGTGTGTGTGTCAGAGCTAAGGGCGATTGAAAGGAATTTTGTGACATCAAGGCTTAGGTTGTAATCTTTATTTTCCATTAATATGATACAGTAATATGTCCCTTTCCCATAAAGCTATTTCCACTTTATTGTATAATTCCTTGATCATATACATAGATTGATCGTTGAATAGATTGTGCTTTCTTCACTTTGGTTGGTTTGTGTTGTGTTGGTCTTGACTGCACAAGAGCACTGGAGCGAAGCAGGAGCAACAAAGACCATAGGAAGCGATTATAAGGTATGTTACTTGTTCTTGCCTCCTATTTAATTCAATGATCAAAATCTAGGGAAAGAGTCATGTTCTGTCTTGCTTTGTTCTAGATCCAAGTGGATCTAGGGAGATCGGTTTGTGTCCGCACTTACGGATTTATCCAATAATAGGAACTAGCAGAACATTTGGATAAGTGTAGAGCGCTGTGGAAAATGACACCCCCAAAAGAATGGCCTCATGATTTTGTACACACATTAGAGGGAATCCCAACAAACTGGTATACAAAATAAGAACTGCGCAGAGGAACTACGAGTTGGACACTACTACAAGATAACTTTATAGTCACCTTCTCATTTGAGCATGAGAACCCCAACATAGATGCAACACTTAAACAAATAAGAGGATTGATATTCATTAAAGAAACAAAATTCAAACTCATAACAGAAGAACAATAGTAGAACCGACAGACAGTGAAAGAACTGTTGTCATGCTACCATGTGAAGGAAAAAGTACCAGATTAATATGATCCATGTGACATTCAGATTGAGGAAGTTGAAGGTGAAAGAGAAGTGGAAGGTCCACCTCTAGAGTCAGAAGTAATTGTTGTGCCGATACAAAGTAGATCCCCATTCCACTGGAACTTTGTATCTTTCCTTAGAAATTGCTAAGGAAAGATACAAAGTTCCAGTGGAATGAGGATTGTCAAAATAGTTAGGTTACACTGAAACAAAATATGGTAACAACACCAATACTAGTATTCCTATATTGGGAGAAGACATTTCACATACATGTAGATGCATCAACCATATCACTTGGAGCTATTCTGGCATAGCTAGGAGCAGGAGAATTGGATCATCCTATAGCATTTTCTAGTAGAAAACTATCAGAATTGGAGCAAAAATACAACACTATAGAGAGGGAAGGCCTAGCTATGGTGTATGCACTTCAAAAGTTTAGAAATTACCTACTGGAGAAACACTTTAAGTTGTTCACAGATCATTCAACGTTAAAATACCTAGTCAACAAGCNGGGGGGGGGGGGGATTTGCAGATAGCTACTACTATTTCAAGAATTTTATTTTGAGGTAATAATTAAACCAGGGAAGCTGAACATCGGACCTGATCACCTATCAAGGATCACAATTGGGGAGGAACCTACAAACCTAGAAGAAAATTTTCCGGATGCATGGTTATTTTCAGTTCAGATCGTTAACGAATACATCATAGACATTATCCAGTACTTGTGTACATGGAATACACAACCGGAATGTAGCACCGCGCAAAAGAAAAAACTGGTAGTCCGGGATGCAGATTATCAGTTGATTGCAGGACACATATACAAAATGGGCACATATAACATCTTGAGAATATTTGTGCTAGAACATGAAAGGCCAAGGATCTTAGTAGAATCCCACAAGGGGATAGTAGGAGGACACTATGCAGGAAAATATACAGTGTAGAAGGTATTGCGCGTAGGAATATGGTGGCCGACCATTTAGAGACTCAAAAGAGTACAGTCAGAAATGTGATGTATGTCATAGGGTTAATAAACCAAATAGAAGGGATGAAATGCCTCCGTGACCACAGATAAATCTACAGTTATTTGAAAAATGGGAAATATATTTTGTGGGAGAAATTAACCGACCAACAAAGAGGAAAGGAGTGAGGTACATCATCACCATGACAAAATACCTGACAATATGGGCAGAAGAAACACTAATCAAACATTGCAGTGCAACGACAACAACATACTTCCTGTTTGAGCAAGTGATCAATAGATTTGGTTGCCCAAGGATTTTGATGAGTGACCAAGGCACTCACTTCATTAATATTACTATTAAGGATATGACTGAGGAATTTGAAGTTCATCATCAAAAGAGTACACCATATCACCCACAAGCAAATGGAACAGTGGAAGCCTTTAACAAGATCCTTGAAAACACACTAACGAATATATGTAACATTAATAGGGACGATTGGGACCTAAAGATATCAGCCATATTGTGGGCATATAGGACTGTTTTAGGATAAATCCGTGAATGCGGACACAAACCGATCTCCCTAGATCCACCTGGATCTAGAACAAAATAGGACAGAATATACCACTTTCCCTAGATCTAACTATTGAATTAAATTGGAAGTGAGAAGAAGATATGTACCTTGTAATCGCTTCCTTGGACTCTGTTGTTCCTTGCTTCGCTCCAGCGCTCTTGTGCGGTCAAGATCAAAACAGCACAAACCAACCAAAGTGAAAGCAAATAATATATCCAATAGCTAATCTATACATATGATCAAGGAATTATGTAATAAAGTAGATCTCACTTTATGGGAAAGAAATATATCACTGTATCATATTAATCGAAAGAGAAAACTTACAACCAGAGCCTTGATGTCGTAAGGTCCCTTCCTACTTTCCTTCGTTCCCCACACACTTCTTGCGCCAAGGATTCTGAAACCATAGATCTGATAGCTACTCACAATCTATCTTGACAAAGCAAATCTCAAAGCCACTCCAATCAAGCTAATAATTCCAAGCCAAAGAAACATAACCATGAACCCACAAGCTAACTTTCTCCATGAGAGCTCCTCTCTTTTTATAAGTTGAAGAGGATAAGGTGAGGAGGTTAGGATGATCCCACTAAATCATGAAAGTGAGTAAGATCCAAACCATTCGGATGCCACCTCACCAAAGAAGCTTCCCCTTCTAGAATATTCGAGAAATCGCTCATTTTTTCCACGTGCTGGAATGTTCGCACCCTAGCTATATAGCAACCTGCGAACTGTTCGCACCCTGGCTATAGTGCAACCTGCGAGAATTGGTCATTCTCGCACCCTGCCTATATAGCAACTTGCGAACATCCCTTTTTATAAGGTTTTTACATAGGAAAATGCAATTTCTTTTCTCAGGAGAAGTTCTTCTCCCTTCTCTCTTTAGGAACTTAGGCCACTGACCCCTCTGAAGGAAACAGATAGGTTTACATCATTAATGATCATAGGGATGACGAAAATAATGTGTAACAGAGAGCCCCCCAAAGTATGAAGGTAGAACAGAGTGATAGCTGAAATACTTTGTCGAGTGTGTGTAGGGAACAAGGAACAGTCGGTCGGAAACCTGCCAACAAACAAGGAAA
>ML778376.1:2317167-2355953 GCA_009831015.1 Picea engelmannii | reverse complement strand
TCAAGGAATTATGTAATAAAGTAGATCTCACTTTATGGGAAAGAAATATATCACTGTATCATATTAATCGAAAGAGAAAACTTACAACCAGAGCCTTGATGTCGTAAGGTCCCTTCCTACTTTCCTTCGTTCCCCACACACTTTTTGCTCCAAGGATTATGAAACCATAGATCTGATAGCTACTCACAATCTATCTTGACAAATAAAATCTCAAAGCCACTCCAATAAAGCTAATAATTCCAAGCCAAAGAAACATAACCATGAACCCACAAGCTAACTTTCTCCATGAGAGCTCCTCTCTTTTTATAAGTTGAAGAGGATAAGGTGAGGAGGTTAGGATGATCCCACTAAATCATGAAAGCGAGTAAGATCCAAACCATTCGGATGCCACCTCACCAAAGAAGCTTCCCCTTCTAGAAGATTCGAGAAATCGCTCATTTTTCCCACGTGCTGGAATGTTTGCACCCTAGCTATATAGCAACCTACGAACTGTTCGCACCCTGGCTATAGTGCAACCTGTGAGAATTGGTCATTCTCGCACCCTGCCTATATAGCAACCTGCGAACATCCCTTTTTATAAGGTTTTTACATAGGAAAATGCAATTTCTTTTCTCAGGAGAAGTTCTTCTCCCTTCTCTCTTTAGGAACTTAGGCCACTGACCCCTCTGAAGGCAACATATAGGTTTACATCATTAACGATCATAGGGATGACAAAAATAATGTGTAACAAGGACCAAATTCAAGAAGTTGACAGGACATACACCATTCAGATTGGTATATGGACAAGAAGCAACGATGCCATTAGAATTTTTGGTACCTAGTCTACGCATAGAAGCAACCATGAACATGACAGAACAAGGCGCAGTACAACATAGGCTGAATCAACTGATGATCATGGAGGAAGATAGGATCCTAGCAGGGTTCCACCAAGAAGTTCAAAAAGAAAGGGACAAAGCTTGGCATGGAAAACATATCAAGAGGAAAACTTTCAAGGAAGGAGACTTAGTGTTGATGTATGACAGTAAGTCCCTTCAACATCGAGGAAAACTCAGAATGCACTGGTTAGGACCATATGAATTGAAAGTTGTCACAGATGGGGGAAATGTACAGTTGAAGGATTTAGGAAGAACAAAACTCAGAGGGATGATCAATGGGAGCTGATTGAATATGTACAAGGATAGTTTACCACCCATGACTTGAAAGTCACTGCGAAAAAAAAAAAAAAAGATATAGCGCAGGACATCAAAAGGTAACAACAAAGGCATATTGCATCGAAAATAGAAAGGGAACACATGCTTGGAAATTCTATCCTGATGGAGACAAGGCCAATGGTCACTACAAAGTGGAAACACATGGGAAAGGTGGATATGAAAAAAAGAAGCACCCACTGAGGGCGGCTATCGGAATTGAATGCCAGAAACGAATGACGAGATGCCGCATTAATCGCTCCCACTAACGACGGCAAGGGAAATCAATGGAAATTATGAAGGAACTGGTGGTTCAATTAAAGCACGATCGTGGTAATGTCTCTGACAAGCTTCACATGACATCGATACAAAGCAAGGACATGGGAGTGGAAAGGTTATTGTGAAATCAGGAAAGGCACAGAGCGATAAAGCATACGAAGCAGAGAGTGAAGGTTGCAGAGGTTGCAAAGGCAACTAAGCTTGGAAGTCGACATATTTACCACCATGGCACTACCCAAATAGGGAGAACTGAGCTAGACTTCCAGACGACCATGAGGTAGTACCAGAGCATAATCACAATCACATGGAAGAAAACAACAACCATCTAAGCCGCCAGAATTCATCAATGTGGACGAAATCTTATCACTGGATACAACACCATGAAGCCCCACACCCATTGTGGAGGAAACCCAATAGATATAACCAATAGGCATGGACATTGAGATGCCAGAAGAAGGATAGGGCCAACCAATTGAGGATGCAAGCAACCTAGGCACCCAGAAAATCTTGAAGAAGCCCCAAGATTCAATGGGATGGCTCCAACCCAAGAAGAAACAGCCGCGTCAGAAGGATCACAGACAACCATGTCAGAACAACCATAGGAGGGAGCAATGGAAGATGTCACTGGACGACTAGAGGGGTATGTCGAATAACAAACAATAGAGGCTGGAACCTCAAGCCAACCACCACAACAAAAGGACAAACATTCTAGAAGGAGTACATGTACCAACGAATTTGTTTGGCCACATAGAGAAATTGAGGTCGTCAGACCATGATGTCACAGACGCGAAAAAGTTCCTATTGTTCGCAAAGAAATTATACCTACAAACTATAGGTATAGGACCCTTTGGTGAGCCAATTAATCAACCATTCTAGTGGGCAGCAGGACTGGCCAAAAACAAGATTCTAGGCCTTTTGGACCTACCACACTTTGGGAGGGGCAAGCATGCAAACAACTGCGTCAAGTAGCTGATGGCAGTTACACATGGAGGATATTTGTGGTTGGACCAGCTTGTCTCCACTGACGTAGAGCTCATCGCAGACATCACAGGGCTACCATCACGAGGTGAGGATCCCACACAATTACTTGAGGACAAAACCAAAGAGAAATCATTGGCCGAGGAAATGAAGAAGAAATATGGCACCGAAAGGGGGTCACACTGAATCATCATAAAGCGTATTAGTTACCCTGCGACAAGAATGGCCACAAAAATTATGGTATGCAAGTTGCTCAGAAAATGCCGCAAAGAGAAAGTCCTAGCTGGGGTTGTCGCAGCTGCAGCATAGTGTGCCAAGGGAACCACTCTCAGATAGGCCCCTTATTTTTTGAATTTGTTCCTAGATGAGTGCAAGTATGCATGGGATCTGGGGACATAATTTCATTATTCATGGATGCTCATCCTGATAGCCATGATTGGATGGAAGGAGCCGAGGTATTCATTTTTTTCCACTAGACCCAAACCCTGTCATGGAGCATGATACTTATCACTCAGAGCTGCTTCGGACTCCAAAAACAAGAATGATAATGCAACTATATTCGAAGGCTATATCACCGACATACAGGACAACATTTCCAACACTTGGAGGATAACATCAAAAGTAATCGCACAGTATCCAGGCATAACCAACTTCAAAGCCACTTGACATGCGATGCAGATCAAGACGCGGAAAGACCCTGACAATCAATGGCTACAACTATGTTTCTGCATCGCAAAGGCAGACATAGAGATGGACATTAAGGATTGGGAAGATCAGTGGAGGATTCCATTCCTCATTCGGGAAATACTCGCAGAGATAGAAGAGGAGGAGGTCAGGTAGGAACACACAGATCCTGAGGAGGTAAGGTAGGAAAACACACATGCTGAGGAGATAACAGTGCCCGAGAAACCAAGGATAGGTCAGAAAAAGGAACAACAAGAGAAAGGGGGGACATCCAAGAAAGGCATCCAGACGGGAAAGAAGAATAACACACAGGCGTCATAGGTACAACAGAAATAGGCTGAGGCAGCACAGGGAACTACATCAAGTGCTACTCCACAAGAGCAAGCCCAAACTAAGAGTCCAGTCCTCCAGATGGGGGGTGCATGCAAGAAGGTTAAGGCACACCAAAGACCCACAAAATACACGATCATTGATTATGATGTGGACATGGTGGGCCAGATGATCTAGGACCGCACAGTTGACTATTTTGAGAATGTTGCATGCCAAAGGGACAAAATTGAGGAAGAATTGGCACACATGGGATAGATCCTTGGGTAGTTTGGAGAAGTGAAGGAATATGAAAGTAGCATAGGGATGGTCCCATAAACATCTCAGACAGGAGGGGAAACTGGATTAAGCGAGCAGGATAGGATCTAGAAAAAAACACAGTCGAGCTCAAAATTTCACGTCACACCCAACATGCTGCACATAGATGAAATTGTGGGGAAAACACCCCTCAAGGAATTGGCTCAATTACAGTTGGTATTGATGTGAATACCAACCAAAGCCTTGTATAAATTGCAGGTCAGTGTTACACGGGAGGTATAGTCTCGCGCACACACAGATGCAGTGGAATTGCAGCAGATAAAGGATAATTCGGACGAACTAGAATTGGTCTTCGAACAGGCTAAGATCGAGACCAAGGACGAGAAGGGCCGAACGAATAGTCTAGAGAATAAATGGGTTGTAGTCTATGAGAAAATCCCAAAGAATGAACAGACGACCAAACTCACGATGATAGAGAATATTGATCATATTGTTCAAACAATCGATCAATACCAACATGATATCAAGCACCTCCGGGAGCAGCTCACACCCAACACTCCACCAAAAGTAAGGGAGAAAAGGAAGAAGGAGCAAACAATGCAGATAAAGGAGATAGAGTGAAAAGTACATGCAACGATCGAATTTGTTGACAAAGCAACACAACTTTGGACAAAGATGGAAGAGGATCAGTAGGTCCAGCAATGGGACCATGAAGGAGAAGGGATAAGTGAAGCTATCTTGGACCTTAAGCAGAGGCAGAAGACAATGTCAATCACAGAGTGCGTCAAAGGAGCGTAGGACATGAAGAAATTACAGGAAGAACTTATAACTGCACAAACACAGAAAAAGGAGTGCCAGGCTCAAATGGAACTGCTCCAAGAGTGAGCAGTGGAGGTTATTTCACAGGTGGAGGAAGCCAAAACAAATATGGCTCAAACCCAGGCAGAGTGTACAAGAATGGTTAGTGACAACATTGCAGTGCAGACATTGGAAGCACTCAAGGAGAATACCGCGTAGGCCCAAACGCAAGTAATGGAGCTCACAAATAAGTTCCAAGAAATTACAAGAGAGATTGACGAAGCATACAGGGGTTAGGTGGCTCTGGACGAGCCACATGTCAGTGTTGGGGGCTTGTTGGAAGCAGGCCAAATTAGAAAGAAGAGCTATTTTGGGAAGAAAGGCATGCTTGAGAAAAGCGACATATGGAAGGAAAAGCAGCATGCACGAATGCATGGAAGACCTAACGACGCTAGGGTTAGGTTTTTTGTTATACATTGTAATGGTTGATGAGATAGAAATGTATATATATGTGTGTGTGTGTGTGTGTGTGTGTGTGTGTGTGTGTGTGTGTTCTTAAGAGATGCTTAGGGGATGCTTTTTGAGGAGATACTTTTCAAAAGAGAGAATGTTTTGTTGAGGAGAAGCATCGATAACACTACTGTAATCCAATACCTTTTTGTAAGTTGTTGAGCTGTAGGGGGGTCAGGAGGGTAGATCTTGAGGGTTAGATCATAGGCTGAAGTGCCTGGTGTGATATAGTCCACCTCATAATAGAGCTCGACCCAACTGAGAATGAGTTGTAAGGCACACGACGTTGTATTTTTGGAACTACCATAATAGAAGAGCTGAGAGATAGATCTTTGTGGACGTAGCCCAGGAGGGGGTGAACCACGGTAAAACCTATGTTATGTGATTGGATGCTTGTATCTCTTTTATTGTCTATCAATAAATGTTAGAATGATGTATGAATGAATCAATGAAGGAGAATTACAATACATTGTGTTACTAAGTAAATATAACTCTTAGCGCGCAACAAACAGATCCCCATTCAGTCTTGGACTGCGAACACTTGAGTATTGAAGTCACCCATTGAGACTATATCGAGTGAGAATGCATAGTGCACTCTGTGTGTTGCACTGCCTTCTGGGTTACCAGGAGGGATGATAGCTTTAGAGCATTTTTTGGATCCCTAGTAGACCTAGACTTGGGTCAATCATGTTAAAGGTATAACTCAGAAAACCAGCCAACAATATAATATGGTTCAAACTATATAAACTGTCATTACAACAAAATACTATATATAGTGTAGTCGATGGGGTTCAACCTGGTGACCCACTATACAACATTCAAACCACTTAACCGTTGCACCAAAGGTACCTCATGTTAAGGCATGCCCATGACATTGTATTTAATGCCAACCATGGACTCCAAGCGAGAATTTTGGGCCCACACCCTATTTAATGGCATGCTACCCAAGGAAGGGATTCTCATAATTATGTAGAGTACAGTCTTGAAGTATGTGCCCAAGGGTACCTAGACTTGGATACTACATCATAATACATGCTACAGGATTTCGACATGGAATTTTAGGAAATTTGTACTCATTTTTCATGATTTTTTGCAAGGAATTCAGTGGTGTACTATGTTTCTGAGTTTTAGAAACACAGAAAAATGTCATTGTAAAACACAAGCATTTGATCAATAGTAAAGAGGTCTCTATTTGAAATGGACCTGGAGATGTATCCCAAATTGGGTGAACTCCATTATCAAACTTGTGTATGTGATTTCAATATTGTTGTTTTATTTATGCTTAGTTATTTTGCAAGTTGTTTATCAATAAAGTGTATTTGGATAGATAAGTATTTTACATGTAAATTGCAAACAATCAACCGATCATTTTTATTTTGAATATTAGGTAGATGTTATTATGCATTAAATATTAATAAGCATCTAAATATTTTTTGGATCAAGTTGGTATCAGAGCCATGTTTGAAAAATGTTTGCGAGTGAATTCTTATAAGGTCTAAATCGAAGCGAGGAGAAGGAAAATTTGCAAGTTGCAATCCTAATATTGGTTCAAGAAGTTTTATTCATCGAAAAGAAATGACTTCACCGAGAAAATTGGGTCCTTACAACTCTGAAGATGATTTCTTCGAGGATTTTAATTTAATGAAAGACATGGTGGAATAAATGTATGAGAGTCAAGAGAAGGCCAAGGAGGAAGGTACATCAGATAAAGTTGAACCAATCAAAGAGGAAGGAGGAGGTAATGAAGGTGGTCCTTTGGAACCCTCATCACCATCATCCTCATCATCATCTTATTTTGAAGGAAGTAAACATTCTTCACATAAAAATAATCCCTCTAAGAAGTATGATCATAATATTCCTCTATTAAAGTTGGATTTCAAGTTTGAATTGTTGATCTATGATGGATAATTGAATTCTGAGAAATTGGACAATTGGATCAAGCAAATAGAAGTATACCGCAGGGTTCAAAAGATCGTGTATGACACTACAAAGATAAAATTAGTTGCTCTTGAACTAAGTGGCACAACCTTAATATGGTGGGAGAGTAAGATGCAAGTTGATCTTGTTCAAAAGGGTAAAGTAATTTCCTCTTGGGATGAGTTTACCAAGGCCATAATAAAACAATTTTATCCACTAGCTTATACGCAAACGACAATGATATAATTACAATATCTAAGGCAAGGTAAAGGTCAAAATATTCAAGCATATACACATGAATTCAAAAAGAAGGCATTATCCTTGGGGATTTTGTTGTATGCCAATGAAACTCTTCTAAATTATATTGGTGGAATGCACTCATATCTTCGACACACTATTTTAATGTTTGACCCTACTAACATTGCTAAGGTGTCAGTACAAGCTACACATCTGGAGGCTAGTAAGAGTAAGCATGCAATTGAAGACAAGAAGCCATTCAATTTCAAGAAGAAATCGAAAGTAAAATGGAAGAGTAAGAAGCCAACTATAGTAAATCAAGTTAAAGGAATACCTACATGTCCCCACTATAAGAAAAAGGGACATGAGGAATAATAGTGTTGGAAGCTGCATCTAGAATTACAACCACAAAATTTCAAGGATAAAGGGAAGCAGAAGACTGTTGCATCAACTCATTAGGATATAGGATCAGATTCCAGGGATGAATCAAATATCATGGAAATGGGAAGAAAAGGTATATCAACTATCAATTCTAATTCTTCAATTAAATATTCTAAATTGGAAAGTGATATTGATCAAAAGAAGAGAAGCGAGATTTTTCATGTCATAGTTATTGTCAAGCATACAAAGGTAGATACTTTGTTTGACAGTGGATCTCAACTTAATTTAATATCTGAAAAAATTGTTAAGAAGTTGGGTTTAAAGACAAAACCTCCTGAAAAATACTTATCCATTAGGATGGGTATGTGAAGATGCTAAGTTGCAAGTGACGAAACAGTGTAAGATCAGATTTGCAATTATAGATAAGTTCTTTGATGAGGTTGAGCTAGATGTTGTGCCTATTGACATTTGCGGAATTGTCTTGGGAAGTCCATATTTATTTGACAGGAAATCCATATTCTATCATGAAGAGAATAAATATCATTTTTTCAAGAACGGGGTTGAATATATTGTCAGAGCTCATCATATCAAAACTAATGTTTCTTTAGTGAGCACAGGGAAAATGAAAAGACTCATGAGTGCAAGTAAATATTTGTTTCTCATGATAATGAAACGAAATAAAGAATATATAACATATTCTTTATCAGGTTTTGATCAAGATCATAAACAGGAATTGGTCAAAACCATATCTATGATGAGTTATTTCATGAACCTACAGGGTTTCCTCCTAAGAGGTAGGTTGAACATGAAATATATTTGCAGCAAGCTTCTCCTCTTCTAAGTATTTGAATGTATAGGTCATCAATGATAGAGAATGTAGAAATTAAGAAGCAGGTTTAGGAGTTGATCAATAAAGGAATCATTCAACTAAGTTCCTCTCAGTGTGGTTCCCTTATTATATTAGTTCCAAAGAAAGATGGCACGTGGAGGATGTGTATTGACTTTTGAGCCCTGAAAAATATTTCAGTAAATAAACATTATCCTCTTCCCAGAATTGATGACTTATTGGATCAATTAAAGAACAATGTTTATTTCACTAAGCTAGACTTGAAAAGTGGTTACCATCAGATCATAATTGCAGAAGGTGACATATGGAAAACTTCTTTCAAGAAAATGAATGGGTTATTTGAATGGTAAATTATGCCATTTGGGTTATGCAATGCACCTGTGACATTCATGAGGGTAATGAACAATGTGTTCATACCTTACATAGATGATTTTGTTATCATATACTGAGATAATATGTTGGTCTTTAGTCGAAGACAAGAATATCATATAAAGCATGTCAAGACAATCTTTGAAGTCTTGAAAAAGGAGAATCTATATATTAAGTTATCTAAATGTGATTTTGGAAAATATTCTCTGATATATTTGGGATATATTGTAGGGAATGGTCAGCTAAATATAGATCCCGCAAAAGTGGAAGTCATTGTGAATTGGTCCAAGCCAACTACTACCACAGAAGTTAAGAGATTCTTAGGAGCATTACAGTACTGGAGGAAATTCATTGCTAATTTCTCTTACATAGCATCTCCTCTACATGCATTAACAAGTGTAAAACAAGTCTTTCAATGGGGAGAAAAGAAACATAAATCCTTTGAGAAATTCAAGGAAAATATAAGCACCGCACTAGTTTTAGCTCTACCAGATCTACAACAACCATTTGAGATTCAAACCGATGCAAGTGGACATTCCATGGGATCAATATTGATGCAACGAGTAAACCTATATGTTATCATTCTAATACTTTTACTCAGGCTGTGATAAAATATCCAACATATGATAATGAATTGTATGCGTTGGTACAAATTATGAATAAATTGAAGCATTACTTAATGGGAAAGGAGACAATAATTCATATAGATCATTAGCCATTACAATATTTGCAGTTATAGACCAAGCTACAATAGTCACGACATTTCAGGTGGATGGGTTTCTTACAACAGTTTCATTTGGTAATCAAGTACAAGAAATGTATTCATAATAAGGCTGCAGATATGTTGTCAAGACTAGTGATTAATGCATCCACAATACTAAGGTATAATCCTTTATCTCATGAGAGTTATGTTTAACAATATACTAAGGATGATGATTTTAAATATGTATATGATGCATTAACTCGTGGACATCAATAGTTAGATTATCATATGCATGAAAATTTGTTATATCATCTTGGAAAACTTTGTATACTCATAGATGAAAGAATAAATGTAATTAGAGAATCTCATACATCTCTTATTTATGGTCATTTGGGGTTTGTAAGACATTAGAAAAATTGCAGAGATATTTTTATTGGCATCGAATGCATGAAATCGTTTCCAAGTATATAAAAGTGTGTGTTTTGTGTGCCACAAAAAAGCTTAGAAATAGAAAGTTGGAAAATACACCACTTCTAGTACCTTCTCATCCATGGGAAAATATCTCCATGGATTTTGTAGTGGGTTTGTGGATGTCCAAGATAGGTCATGATTATCTATATGTTGTCATGGATAGATTCATAAATATGTGTATTCTAATGCCATGCAAGAAACAGGTCACAACTGAATAGAAATCACAAATGTTATTTTCTAATGTATGGGTTCATTTTGGACTTCCTACATATATTATATCAGATCGAGACTCTCACCTTTTGGGAAATTTTTGGTCTCATTTATTGGAGCTCATGGACACTATGTTAAAGAAGAGCACAAATTTTCATCCACATATAAATGTATGAACAAAGGTGGTAAACATAATAGTTTCCATATGTACAAAATGCCTATAATCATGCCATGCATTATTCTACTTAGAAAACTCCCTTTGAAGTATGTTTGGGGTACTTTCCTAAATCACCTATAGAATTTGTTTTCGGAGAAGTAAGTAAAGTAGATGAAAAATATGATACAGATAAAGATAAGTTGTTCATTCAGAAGATCCCACAGGTACATCAAGCAATACAAGAACAATGGGAAAAAATACAAGCCAAATATAAGGCGAGGCATGAAAAACACCAGGTTGATCATCAGTTTGAAGTTGGTGATCAAGTATGGATACATATCAACAAAGATAGAATGAAAGGTGAAGTTAAAAAGCTAAGACCAATCCAATATGGTCCATTCAAGATATTGGAGAAGATTGGTACTAATCCCTTTCATTTAGATCTACCAGCCTACATGCAAATGTATTCAGTGGTAAATGTTGAGAATTTGAAGCTTTATGAGCCTCCTATGCTTACAAATGAAGATGAAAGTATTCAAGTTACAATAATTGATGATTTTTCTCTAGATTTTTAGACGAGCTTCATGAATATGTTATTCTTGATAGAAGAATCAGGACTTGAAAATGAGGTGATGAGGAATATCTTTGAGTTGGTCTTAAAGGGGTAAAACCAAGTAGAGAAAAATAGATGGAGATCGAAAGGGTGAGGGAAATATATCCTCACTTATTTTTCGAATAATCAAAATTTTTGGTGGTCCAAAAGGATTCCATTTGGGATTAATGATCAACAAGGATCTAGGAATGCTCACAGAGGTCCAGGAGGATCTAGAAAACTTATAGAGGTCCAGAAGGATTCAAAAATGCTCAAAATTAAATAATCTCAAATTCTCTCTAAAACTCCATCAATGTGTAGATCTCCATAATAGATTTTCAACGATGCAAACATTTCCTCAAACGAAGTTCATATGAAAAATTTATGGTGGGTCAAAGTTTAAGTCAAACCATGGAAAAAAGGGAAAAATCCAAAGGGTCAAGATAACATGTGTCACCAAGGGTGAAAGATGGAATGAATGTATAGGATGTACAATGTTGACGTAGGCAACCTAATACAATGACATGTGGTAGGTAGGTGACGTGACATGACCATATGATAACTAAGCAAGTGACATGGAAAATCGTGTAGGTTATGTGGAAAAATCACATGTTGACAAGTGGCAATGATAGCCCAATGAGAGGCCTCCACATGGTGGCCTCCCATTTTCCAATTATGGTTTATGTATATCAAAATTATGTGGGAGTCGACAGGGGTCAAAACAACGACCTCCCATAATGATGTAGGAGCATCGTCATCAAAGCGCAAGTGGAAGACAACTCAACACCATAGTGCACATTTTGAAGTGGCTTTGAATTTAAGAGGGCATGTCACACAAATATTTGAAAAGATTGTAATTAAAGAACATATTAAATGTTTAGAGGTTGAACCATCACATGAGATCAATGGGGATTGTATTTCTTTTAATGGAGTAGCTAGCAGTACAGATTTGAAGCATTCACTCTTATCTGTCTGTACCGATCATTTATTGTAATAAATCCTTGGTGGTTGAAAGCTTTTAATTTGATAGGATAGCACTAAGGTAGTCGGAGGGAAAAGATCCATGATCCTTTTTGTATAAATAAATGTATTGTATGCCTAAAGGATGTTGTTGAAGATTATTGTTGAGAGTTATTTACAAGTAGCCACTGAATACTATGGTAGTTGAAGCCCGTTGAAGCTTATCGAGTTGTATGAGCCCATGTACATATCATTCAAATGAATATAACAGAGAAGCGTTGATCCCAAATGTTTGGTGTTGTTGTTACTATGTCTATCTGAATGAATTGTACGTTTATGTTTAATTATGTTCTCTGTTATTACTCGTTCTTATGTTATGAATGCCTTTACATGGTTGAATGTATGAATTTGTGAGGTTTAGATAAGTTTCAATTGTTTCTCTTCACGAGCTTATGCAAGGAGTGCATATTATCCACAAGGAGTGCGTTGACAGAGTCTAGTTCGACTCAAAATCTCAGAAGAGATAACGTGTAGTTTCGTATGCAACGTCTGGATAGTTTCCACCAGGAGTGCATTGACAGAGTAAGTTTCAACTTAGAAGTTCAGGAGAGATAACTTAAATCTTTACCTGCAAAGAGTGAAAAATAACCTTGCAAGGTGTGTGTAGGAAGAAACACACTCATCATCATATTGGTCAAGAGGAACAATTGAGTTGTGTAAGAATTGTTGCAAGGAGTGCACAGTCACCCACCAAAGGGTTAAGTGGAAGAAGACATTTTGCAAGGTGTGCATAGAGTCAAAATTTGACTAAGTTTCAAAGAAACGCTCTGAGGAGTTAGAGGTTTTGAGGAAGAACAATCTCAAAAGAGGTAGCAGGAAAGAATCCTTCAATAGGGAGGATCCCTTTAAGATTTCATAAATTAATGAGTAGGATCTGTTCCAAGGAAGCGAGATATTTCCAGACCACAATATATGGGAGAGTTGCACGGAAGTTAGCCTTGGATTCCTTTGGAAATTCATGAATTTGGATGTGTAGAAGTGTTTAAAGAGTGGGTATCGCCAAAGTCCCAAAGCCGCGAAGAAATCCTAGCCATTGTTTGTGTTGGCCCTTCGTTTTTGGATGTGAAGCTGCACAAGAAGGACTACAATTCCATTTTTGGTTTAGTAAGAGTTGTGCAAGATACAGAAGAAGCTGGACAGTGGAGCGAGGAAAAGTAACAGAAATCGATTGCGGAAAAGGACAACACAACACCAACAAGGCAAAAGCAGTTACAACAGAACAAGAAATCATGCGAGCCCAAAGCCAGAAGATCCCAATCAACTTATATATATGAGATGTATATGATTGTAAAAGGGTTCTCAGGTTCTCTCTCTCAGCTCTGGGTTCTTGTTCTTGATATGTTGAGTTTTGTTGTTGTTAAGCAATTATTGTACATGTAATCTTTATTTTGGTTCTGGGTAATTAGAGATCTGTGACATGAGTCCAGAGTCAGAAGTTTGTGTCATACTGTGTTTATGATAATGCATTGTATATGTACAATACTTATTTATGTTTAATAATCTCAATATGATGTCTCTGTGTCTGAATGTTTTTCACAACTTAAGTATCTTTAGTTCTTGTATGCATGAGTCCATATTTAATCCGTAATTGGTCTATTTAGTGCAAGATCATGGTGAGTCTTGAAGGTTCTACGAACCCACCCAAGTATTCTCCTTGCCCTTCCCTATCCTTCTGTCTTGGTTGTGCTTCGGGTGAGACTTCTTCTCTTCAAAGGATATGAAAATGACAATGCTCTAGACTACACAGTACCTTTTGTTGGTAACCTAAGAAGGACCCTGGTCTGATCAATTCCATGCCAACAAAATGGTTCGTTATCGGGACCTGTGTTAAAATGGAACTTGTAGGAAGAATGCTTCCATGGATTCATAGATCTAATATTCACCAATGGTGGGAGAGAAACTGTGATTCTTTCATATGGAAAGAAGAGGAGTTGAGAGGAAAATCTGTGAAAGATACACAGGAGCTAGTCTTTTACTTAAAAATATCGAGCGACCAGTATGAGATATTCTGGATTAAGTTTCTGGAAGAAATTTTCCACTGGATAGATAGGCTCCAAGAAGCTCCATAATTCCAAGAACGAGTCAAGAAGACCTGTACTTGCGATATAGAAAATATTGCAACACTTCATCGGCTGGATTGTCCAGTCACTTGAGAGATTGATTTCTGGGTCAATACCACATTAGAAGGATACATTATTGAGTTTGTGGCTGAGAATCACCAATATTTTTCACGAGCATAAAAATATTTCAAGAAAGATGCAAGAGGAATACTATTGAGATAAATCCCCTTGTGGATTAAGGTTTTCTTGATGTAAGAGGGGATGCTAACTATGTCCCTGACTGAGATGGCAACGTAAACACCATCACTTGGAGTAGGGTTAGTTTTGGGTGGAATCATGGCTTGAGAGAGAGGAGATGGTTCTTTGACCAATGAGGGAAACAACAAGAAATGGACTCAAAAGATGAGTGAGCCTTGAAAAGAGTCACCATAGTTGAGAAGTGGTGGCGTGGTAAGATAAAGAAAGCAACAAAATAGTCTGAGAAGTTGAAGAAAGAAGTCATAACAGAAGACGTAGAGGAAAGAAAGATGGAAGAGTTGTGAAAGATGAGAAGATAGGAAAGACTGGCCAGTCAAAGATTAAGTGAGAGAGAAGCACAAAGAGAAAGAAGTCCCCGGGAGGATGGACAAGAAAGAGAAGGTGTGGAAGCAAGGGAGAAGGAAGTTGACATGGATCTTGAAGAGGAAAGAGATTATTCATCCTCGATGCTAAGAAAGATCACGAATCTGACTGAAGAGACTGCTCTAGAGGAAGAAAACAAGACCCCCCAAATCAAAGAAACCTTCCCCGAAGTCAGTGACTCCAACGTCGAATCACCCACACCCTAAGTTTCTTCTATACAATTGGTAAATTCGATACTACCTTCTTATGCTAATTTTTTTCTAGTACAGCTAGTTAGTCAATCACAACCAGGAAGTGTAGGTACAGGTAGGATAGTGGGATCCCCTGGTAGGTCAAAACCATAACTGTTAGGGTTTATTTTGATAGGAGCAACAATATAACAAATGGATCGTAACTCAGGAGGTTCGATTGCTCAATACCCAAAATTCTAGGGTAAAGGAGACGAAGATGTGGAGCAACATTGGTTCTTGTGTGAAGCAATCTGGAGGTCCAGAGGGACTCCGGATGCGAATAAATTGTTTGATTTTTAGACTACCTTGAGAGATCGTGCTCTCAAATGGTACATGAATATTATTGATCCAGGAGTTCCAGGAATGCAAGGTCAAGAATTCACACTTGACCAGGTACGGAAAAGGTTCATAGAAGATTTTAAGACACCTCAGTGAGAACAACAAGATCTGTCTAAGTTGCACGAGATTCAACAAAGGGAAGGTGAGTCATCCTGGGAATATAGATAGAGTTTAAATATGCTATAGGGATGTTAGTGCATCCAATTCATGAGGAACATCAAAGAGAATGGTATATTCATGGATCGCTACCTCTGACACGGATTCTTTTAACGCAACAATAGATAACCACTTTGACATATGCCTTGGAAAAATCAATGAAGATTGAAGGCATGGAAGGATATCTGAAGATCTTGAAAGTGACCAGACCCCCGAAAGATGAAAACTTGGCGCAATCACAAGGGAAAATATCAACGCTTATAGAAAATATTCAAGAATTGACGATACCTAGACTACGACAACCATAGGTCTTGTGTACTGGATGTTACGCAGAAGAACATCTGGTGAAAGACTATCCACAAATGAGAGGAATGGGACTTCCTCAGAATATGATGGGACCCTCATCGGGACCCACGAGAGGAGTTTCACAAGTATCTACAAATTTACCATTCCATAACCCCCCCCATATCATGGTTTTCCAGGTAGCCAAGTCGCACCAGTAGTTGAGTATTGCGAGATTTTCCGAATCCATGGGAATGGGTCAAGACAGTGCCCCATTATTCATAAGTATTCAACATTACTAAATATTGTACATTGTGAGTTTTTCTCATCTACCACACATACTACCAACCAGTGTAGAGTGCTATATCCACTTGTAGACAGGTTGGATCGAACAACATTCAGGGTGAATGAAACCCCTCAAGGACCGGGAAGAGGTTGAGGAGGTGGAGCTGGAGGAGACTTTAGAGGAGGAAGAAATAGGGGAAGAGGACCCAGTAGATTCTACAATTGTGATGAGCAAGGCCATATGGCTAGAGACTTTCCTTATCTGAGGCAGCCATGGTGCTCTCACTGCAGAACTAATGGGCACGTAACTGAAAACTTTCCAAAACTAATTGCAAAGTGGGAAGATCAGGTACGTCAACGAGGAACTAATATAATCAGTTTAGAAATCAAAAGAGTTATTAGAGGACAACTTTCCAACCTTAATATTGTCACTCGAGGAGGGGCAAAGATTGGAGTTGATGCTGATAATTTACCTCAGATACAGAAAGCAGTGCCTAAAGAAGACATGTATGATCCTATGAAACATAATTTGTTCTTTAAAAATACATAGAAGTATTTCAAAATATCCCTAGCCCTGAGATGCAAGAGAAACCCCCTCAACCTATTGTTTACCCTGAGATTGTGCAAGTCCCTGCTTCACCCCCTGCACCCAGAAACCCTATAGTCGTGAGGAGACAACTTGAGCAACCAAAAAATGTAGTCAACCTTTGGTTTCAGTTATTTTATGATATTCTTGGGAATGACTAGTTAATAGAAAAGTTGTGCAATGCACTATACCTAGTTCTGGGGAATGAAGAATCCACAGAAGTAATAATAAGGACTAATATTCCTAAGAAGAGTGCTCAGAGAGTGCAGAGAAGGAAATTATAAATTGGAAAAGAGTTTAGACGAGTAGCCCAGCTAGACGAGTTTGAGATTAAGGATGTCATGTTAAATCTAGTATCTGATGTTAACATACTTCCTAAAAATACTTGGGAAGCCTTAGGAAAGCCCTAGTTGACATATTCCCCAATCCAACTAAGAATGGACAATCAATATTGTATTTTCCCAATAGGAAGACTCGAGAATGTGGAAATAGATGTTGTGGGAGTGAAGACTGTAGCTTATTTTGAGGTGATAAAAATCATGGGGGATAAGGACCCTTATCTAGCACTACTTAGTATTTATTGGGCTTATGACAACTATGCAGCGATTGACCTAAATAAAGACACTATGACAATTGAGGCATACAGAATCAAAGTAGTTCAACCCTTGGATCCGTATGTAGGCCCCCGATATACGGAGCCAACAAAAAACAATATAGAGCGAGAAGACTTGGATCAGTTGTACACTGTAACAATAAGAACAAGAGAATACTACATAAATCCCACTGTTGATGGATCAGTAAGTTGTAGGAGTATACAATAAGCGGACGAATATTCAAAACTAACATTTGATAGTTGGCTGCAAGGCTCATATGAAATATTTTCAGGAAGATGCGCAACTGTTAGGGAAATTAGATGAGTTGGAACCAAGGCTAGAGAACACCCAAAATATGATGGTACTTCAGGAATTGAATTTTTTTTGGTCAGCATGGAATAAAATGTAGTGGAGCATCAAAGGATCTCAGTACTAGATTTATCCCTCCAGGACACCACTACCAGGTGGTGGGCCAATCACAAAGCCTTACTAAAAAATTGGAATGATGTGAAGAAAGCTATCAAATATAGATTTCAAGATAAGGAGAAGTTGGAGTCAGGGAAGTGGACATATTTCCAAGTTGCGCAACTGTTCAACAGATAGTCTGATCCTAAAGCACATATTAAACAATGTGTTACATAGTGGACAGTTGCGGAAATACCATCTCGCTTTTGGGTTCAAGTATTTCCCCACTCACTAGGTCCAACTTCGAAAGATTGGTTCATGCATGAAGAAAGAAAAAGACAGACCAACAACTGGAAAATGGTGGAAGATCACTTTTGCAAGGACTTCTCGTTTACAAGTAAGTACCCTGATCTTGAAGTAGTCCTGCAAAGAATTAAAGAATTACTTTTTACATACACTAGTAAACATAAATCAGACCTAGTAGTATGTGCAAAGCATAGCCAAGAACTTTAGTCAAATATACCTAAATTTGAAAAACAAACCTATAGAATGCTATAAGATTGAGAAGGATTTGGAAAGCCCGGATGACTTAGAA
Source organism: Picea engelmannii (assembly GCA_009831015.1). NCBI lineage: Eukaryota > Viridiplantae > Streptophyta > Pinopsida > Pinales > Pinaceae > Picea > Picea engelmannii. The sequence goes on along the minus strand of ML778376.1, from coordinate 2,337,876 downwards.
GAACTAAGAAACTTAGCCATTAAGGACACAAAAGGGAAAAGAGAAATCCAAAACATCATACCCAGCTAGACTGATGGTTCTTATAATCACCCATTGAAGTTGTGCAAAGTCAATATAGTGACCATAGTGCAACCTAAGATAGCTATGGTAGGAGATTACTAGGATGAGAAAACTAGTCAAGAAATACATAGCTTGTTGCGAGAGTATGAGGATTTGTTCCCAAAAACATTTTCAGAGTTAAAAGGGATTAAAGGAGTTATGGGAGAGATGAAACTTGATTTAAAACCAGGATTGAAGCCTGTGAGGCATAGACCATACCACCTTAAACCCACACTGAAAGATAAGGTTAAGAGGGAAATAAACAAGATGCTGTGATGCAGGAGCATCGCTCCAACCCAGCTAGGCGCTAGCTAGACAACACACTTAGTGCACATTCAAGGAGAAGAGAGGCACCAACCCTCTCAATTTCAAATTTCAAATTGAAATTAATTGTATTAAATGTTTGTAAGGATGGTAGAGCCAAATCCATGCATTCGATCATGTTGTAGTTGATGTCGCCTTAATGGCTGATAGGTAGAAGGGGATCTAACTCCAACTCAGATTAGATGACCCATTCAATGTAATTGAATGTAATTTATGAGAGTTGGTGAGTTGGAGGGAAGAGCTTGAGGAGCCCCTCTTTGTAAAAGATCTTAGCATCTTATTTTAGAGAGAGTTATGTGAGAGGGTGAGTTAGAGAGGTAGATTTGAGAGAGAGAGAGAGAGAACTAAGAATCGGTTGCAGTCCAGTCTTTGTAACCATTGTAAAAACATTCAGATTAATACAAACAGAGTAGTTTTTCCTACACTTGAATCTTTGTGTGTTTATGAATGAATGTATTTATGTGTTTATGATATGTTGTATATGTACAAGTAGTTTACATTTGTAGGGATAGACATAATTTACTGTCTGTGAGTTCTTTGATCTTCAGTTTGGGTTCTTTGTGGCTTCTTGCAAGAGGTTGCATGACAGAATACTGAGGGTTCTGTAAGCCAGTGTAAGAGTGCACTTTTGATTTCTATGAAATTTAGACAGAGACGTGTCAGGAGGGCGCACCAGAGGAATTCATAGACTCATGAAGAAGCCTCAGAGTTACTGAATACTTTGGAGGTGAGACTATGCAGGAGAGGGCACAAAGAGGAGACATAATCACTAAAGGTTCTGTAGAGCTCTGCTAGGAGGGCATTGAGCTAGTGCATAGAGTGCACCAGGGAAATCTATTTTGATTTTAAAGAAAGGAGAACTGTCTTTGAGAAAGAACCTCACAAAGTTGTTGAATACTCTTTAGGCTCAGCGAGGCGTGCTTGAGCATAAGTTTCCAGAGGGAACTTATATCCCTTCAAGGAGAGAAAGGGATAGAGACCATTGAGGTCCGGGCAGTTGAAGCTCAAGAAGGACAAAGACTTGTGCAAGGAGTGCTCCAGGCCAAAACTCGAGTGAAGTGTTGATAGACAGTCGTCTGAAGGCTTGTCAAGAGAAAGGAATGTGCAGAGGTGTGAACTTGTTTCAAGTTCTTAAGCTCGGGAGGAATAGTTCCTTTGTGCACAGAGTTCCAACAGGAAGGAACAATAGGCGGAGACACTTTGAGGTCCAAGCCTCAGACAAAGCTCAGAAAGGATATCATTTTTAGAACACAGACAAGACCCAGAGAAACAAGGATCATAGGGAAGAACTGAAGGCCGAGACCTTCGACACTCATAGAATTTTCCAAGTTGGGAAGGAAAATCAAGTTTAGGGAGTTGGGGCCAAGATGGTTGGTCGGGACTCATTAGGGAGCTAAACGAATGACAAAAAAAATTCAAGGGAGAAGTGTCTGTAACACCCTGTTTCCCCCAACTTGTAAAAATAACTGGACTGGCCAGAACTGTGGCAAACTTAGAAATGTGAATATGTGATGTGAATGGACCTTGTAGAAAAGGTCAATGAATGTGAATAATATTATGAATTTATATTACAGGACTGCTGAGAGGGGATGTGATGAAAAAGAGACCATGATGGCAGTGGGAGGTACCTGGAAAGGTGGCGTTAACTTCCACCGAGAATTAATACCATATTTGGACTTCACTGGCCCGAAGAACCAAAAGCAGCTCGCTGGCCCCGAATTAAATGTCTCATAGGCTGGTAGGTAGATGGCTCCTCAAGAATTAATGAGGGATGGGGAGGAGAACCGCCCATCCGTAGAACCGTCAGGCCTAACTAGCGCAAGGGAAATCATGCCACATGCAACCTCGCAAGAGGATAAGGTGTGGGGGAGAAGCGATTGGGGGCAAACACAAGGGGATAACTCTAGCGATATGCAGAGTGAGTGATAACAGAGAGGAAGGAGAGTAACCTTTGCTTCTGGTCACTGGAAAATAGAGACACAGTCTCACAGCATCGTGTTCTCAGCTCAGGGGTGGCTAGTGGTAAATCCACTGGGAGTCGCTAAGCCTATGGTTGGGTGGAAACGAGGACCCCTCTTAGCAGTTGCATAACCCCTGGTGTTATTTTCTGATAAGTGTTTTGCCTTTGACATCTTGAAATATATGTATGCTGACATTTATGATCATAAGCTGTGAAATCGTGAATGACTTCATTATAAGAATGTTTGTATGGTATCTTGATTAGTACTGGTAGTCGTATGTTTATATGGAAAGACTACGTGTGGCTTATGCTCTCTTAAATTGATATTTATATGCATGCTGATCTAATTTAGACTTCACACCTGGTTCTCGAGAGAGAGATACCCTTATCTGCCTCAGATAGTACCTTGGGTAAACCTCCCCATAGAGATGCCCTTCTTGAAAAACCCATCAAGAACTGGTAAAGAGAATGTGAAGGCGCAAGGCCTTAGTAACCCTGCACAAGGAGGAACGATCCTCTTGAAAACCTGAGATGGAAGCATAAGGATGAAGTATCGAATCGATGGATGAGATCCCATCGGGAGATCTATGGTCACTCACGACTGTCAGATCGGAAGAAGAAGATGGAGTGTTAAGTGCCTTAACCCAGATAGGTATTGAGCGACGGACGAGATTCCATCGAGAAACCTGTGGTCACACATGATCGTAAGATTGGTAGGAGTAAGTAGGGTGTTAAATTCCTTACCCCTTTCTTTTTCTGTGTCTTCATGGGTAGTGAAGAAATCGGGACCGTAGATACCGAAGGCCCATGAGAAGATCTGGACCGTTTATTTTTCCATGTCCAGGAAGTCGTGGGAGAATGCACAAGTTAGGAACTTGTCTGAGCCGTCAGATCTCGGCTGAAAAACCCGACAGCTGTTGGATCTGTTAGGAGATACCCGAGGGTTAAACCCCTAGTGAATAAGGGTGAAAGCCCTGTAATAGATTGGGACTTTCCATGGTGGAAACCCTGGGATAGACCTGGATCGTCTGATTTAAGGAGGCCACATGTAGTAAGATTACCCATTTCGGGAAAATGAGAATCGTGAAATCGGGAGTCCTAGTGATGAGAGATCGGGACTTTCCATGGTGGAAACCTTTGGACAGACCTAGACTTTCCGATTTAAGGAGGCCACGTGTCGTAATATTACCCATTTTGGGAAAATGGGAATCGCAAAATCGGGAGTCCTGGTGATGAGAGATCAGGACTTTCCATGGTGGAAACCCCGGGATAGATTTGGACCGCCCGATTTAAGGAGGCCACGTGTTGTAAAATTACCCATTTTGGGAAAATGGGAATCGTGAAATCGAGAGTTTTGGTGACAAGAGATCGGGACTTTCCATGGTGGAAACCCCGAGACAAACCTGGACCGTCCGATTTAAGGAGGCCACGTGTCGTAAGATTACCCATTTCGAGAAAATGGGAATCGCGAAATTGGGAGTCCTGGTGACGAGAGATCAAGACTTTCCATCATAGAAACCCCGGGACAGATCTGGACCGTCCGATTTAAGGAGATCACGTGTCATGAGATTAACCTAATCGAGAAATCGGGGATCAAGGATTCAGGAGTCCCGTGGTTGAGAGTTCAGACTCTCATGATGATAAGTCTCGATGAATGGATGAGATTCTTTCAGAGGATCTCAGGTTCTGTAACGACCGTCAGATGTGAGGAAGAGATGTCAACTTTAAGTTGGGGTGTGAATATGCCTTAGGGTAAGTGGCGAGCAGATCTGGATGGCTAGAGTCCACCCACCCAGATCTATAGCTAAGATTTCATTCCGGAGTCCCCTTGTTGTTTTTCCTTTAGCAGTGGGGGGGGGTTCGGAATCGAATGTGCAACTTGGGAACGGTCAGGATCAATTCGCCTTAATCAACGACATTCAGGCGAATTCTGGACCCCCCTTGCCATTCTTCCTTTAATGGGGGGGAGGTCCGCAATGGTGTGGTGTGTAAAGTGGGGCCGCCTCCTGTCATGTCGACTACCATGTCGCATTTACCCCTCTACCACCTGTACTCCACTTAACCGCGCGACGGGGCCTATTCTCATTGGCTGTTCTCTAGCCCTATTGGAATTTGTCCCCATTGGCCATTCGCTGGCCCTGCCGGGGTTAGAAGGTTGCATAGTCAAATGATTCGACATTCCTGTGGAACCAAGTCACGAAATAAAAAGAGGCGCCATGATTATTTGACCTGTGATCATGACCCATGGATTACATGGGAGAAGACAGAGAAAGAGATAGCTTGCACTAGGCCTCCGTAGGTAATTTGGGGCTCTGAGTCTGTAGAAACCAACGAAAATTTGGTTATGGTAGTGGGTATGTGACAGTGTCGATCTGCCGTGAGCTGTTAGATCAAACAGAGATATGAGGGGGGATAAGGTGGAGATCCATTCAGCTCTTGAAGCTCATGAGAGATAGGGGTTGTCGATCCCAATAGATCTGGAACATTGGTTCATCTCGAAATATCGGGGATCACGAGTTGGGAGAACAAGGTTCTGCCTTGGTTTTCATATCCCCGATATGTGAAAATTGGGTTGAATCTTGGCCATTGGTTGAGCCGAAATCATCATCGCCATCCGTCGTTAGAGGACAGGTGGCACAGATCCTCACATATCAGGGATCGAGCATTGGGAAAACAGGGATGAAGATCAATGCAAATACCCAATGAGATGAGAGCCAGTTTGATCCTAGCCATCCATCACAGGGGACACATGGCGAGAGTTCAGCATTTTGTTGACTCGCTATAGGAAAGAAGTCAATGGAAGGAGTTCTAAGAACTTACAACAGGTGAAAGTGCGATTTAATCACAACCATTAGATAGAGGAGGATCTGGGGCGTTAGATCTGGAGTTATCGACAATCAGGGTTCGAGACTTAGAGGAAAGAATTGTTTTGGCATTGGGATCCCCGATATTGTAAAATGTGATGACCACTTTTTGGGGTTAGTTGATGGACACAGGAAAGGGTCACATGGTGGAACTAAAGGGAGGAGCTAACACTAGTTAATCCCTATCGCAAGTTGGGAATCAAGACTTGAAGGAGTTGGGGGGACTCCACAACAGGATTCACGAAGTCGCGAAATCCAATACGCACCCTTTGGGGATAGATTGTGGTCATGTGGAGTGATCACATGAATGAGAGGAGGTAGAACCCATTAAACCCTATTTTGGGTTTCAGGGTTTTGGAGGTTGGAGTATTGGGGTTGTATCATACCAACATCCCCGAGGTCGCGATTTGAAAAACATGCCTATTGTGTAGGTCTGCGGTCACATCCTCTGGTCGTATGTAGATGTGGGGGCTCATGCTTGGCACTTAGTCATGTAGGCGGGGCACCATAAGAGGACCTATGGATTTGTTAGAGAGGTTCCAAAAAGGAACTAGAGAGCCATTTCGGTTGAAGAAGAAGAATGATCCTTGACCAGGAGGTCAACAGACCCTACCAAGGCAGAGGTAGGGGGTCTGCATCATGCTGGAAGATGGACTTATTTTTGCAGTGGAAGAAGCAGAATGGGTCATTCCAATAGTACTCCAAGCTATATTATGGAGGGGCACACTCTTCAAGGATGCAAAGGTATATGCTAGATCATGCGATGTTTGTAAAAGAGTGGGTAAGACATCATGACGAGATGAATTACCACTTCAACCCGTTCGATCTTTACAAGTATTTGAGAAGTGGGTGGTTGACTTCATTGGGCCGATCAACCCCACAAATAAGCATTCAAAGGATAGGTACATTATTACCACAATTGGATACCTTAATCATTGGGCTGAGGCAACATTTGTTTAGGATTGTTCAACCGATAATGTTGCTAGGTTCATTTTTCAAAATATTTTCACTCAGTTTGGATGTCCTAGGAGTCTGACTAGTGATCAGGGAGATCATTTTATCAGTAGTAAAATAACAAAGCTTACAACAAAGTTCTTGATCCAACATCATAAAAGTAGTCCCTACCATCCCCAAACCAATGGAACAATGGAAGTGTTTAACAAGCTTCTGGAGAGAGGATTAACGAAGGTGTGTTTCACAAATAGGGAAGATTGGGATGACAGAGTTCCAACAATACTATGGGCTTACAGGACAACCACAAAGAAACTCCACAAGTACACTCTATTTCAGCTAGTTTATGGGAAAGAGGTTGTGGTGGCCACATAATTCATTATTCTAAGTTTGTATATGGCACAGATTACACACATGGAAGAGGATGAATCAGTTGCACAGAGGATCATGGACTTACAAGAACAAGAAAAGACCAGGTTTTCAGCAGACTTCCATGAGACAGTTGAGAAAGAAAGAAAAAATCTTGGCATGACAAACACATTAATACCAACGTATTTGTGCAAGGATATAAGGTCCTACTTTATGACAGTCGATACCACAAACATCCAGGCAAGTTGTGCATGCATTGGATGGGGCCATTTATAGTTGTGGAGATCCGACCATCTGGAGCAGTCTGACTTGCACAACTAGATGGTATGTTGTGGCCAGGATGGGTGAATGACACTCACCTAAAACCTTATCTATCTCCGAACTGAGCTAAAGTACTATTTCTCTAGTCCGAGGAAGCATTTATATTAGTTATATTTGAATTTTATTGCAAATTGTTGTGAATCCAGTTAAGAAAGTTGAAGAGTGCCTTGTTGCACCGCAACATGTAGTTCTTTTTTCAGTTTGAGTGTTGTTTTGATGCAGACTACTTAATAAACATTGTGGGATCAGAAGTGTCAAGAACCTCTTAATGAAAGTCATTAATATGATGGGGACCCCTTTGTGGTCGGAGGGAGAGTGAATCTGGATGCAATCTGAGACCATGTGCCACATGAACCCAACCCAATCACAACATTTATTACTACAGAAGTACCCCATTTGAATTTGGTTAATCCAAAAAGCTGCGATACACAAAGATGCCATCGGTATTCGCGCCAGGATTCTCACCTGTCAAACGATAAGGTATGGAATTGACCACATCTTTGACCAACTTGCCCAGTAAATGTCGAGATCAACCGAGAGATTTACCCTATTAACCAGTCTCATCGGAAAACTCAGATCCAAGTTGCGTCTGAAGGGTAATGATGAATAACAATTATTATAGAACTTGCCAGCTCAACACAGGTATAAGGGTCTAAGAACTCGGCGTAGGACGCATTGTTTCCTAGAACAAACTTAGAAATTTACAAATTCTACAAAGTGAGCAAGCCTGTGTAATCCCTTGACCATTAGTCGCGATCCCTAATCCTTGTTTTGCTTATCCAAATTGTTGATAGTTCATACTGACCATGCCGAGAGCTACAGGGAGAGGAAGTGCCATTTCCAAGGATGCAGTACTAGATGAGCACTGTGACCCCCGTGTCGAGGTCATAAGTGATATCAAGGGGAAGGTACTGGAGCAAGTCAAGCTCCTCAACCTCGACTTAACAAACCAGGTCTTGTTCTCACAGATGAACATAGATGTTTTCTGGAGTATCACTCCAGATGAGTTGGGAGACATGTAGTTTGTGCCGAAGCCTGACTTCATCAATTTGTTCAATTCAACCATCATGAAACTCAGGGACTTACTAGTGTTTGGCACCATTGGTGAAGTTGCGAGGTGTACCAAGTTTTTGATCAACAGGGTGCATGACATAAGTCTGTGGTTGGATAGGATATATCCAATCCACACAGAAGACATCGACCAAATTATTGGATTGTCCCTCAAGGGTGAGGACGTGTCCAAAGGGATCCAGGGTCCCAAAAAGAACTATAAGAAGAAGGGGGAGCCCAGGCTATATGAGAGGTTTCACACATAGAGGGGGGGCACATAACCAAGATCGACCCCATACTACCCAAGACGGTCAGGACTAGTTGCTAAATCATAGCTAGAAAAGTTATGAGGTCCTACTACAAGGGGGAATGAACACTGGATGCTTTATCAGTGGCAGAGTTTTGCGCCAATGGCGTTATATTCAACTGGTACAACTACCTATTAGAGGAATGCCTTGTGGCTTGTGAGGAATCCTAGGAGAAAGGTGGTACTTTCATTTATGGATACTTGTTTCTTGTTTTCACAATGCTCAAGTGGATGCCCCCCGCTGGAAGACCATTGGCCCTCGCAGATAAGGGGTGCTTAACAAAAATGTTTGAGACCTGGAATTCAAGGGCAAACTCAAAGAACACCGCCTTCAACAAAACAATGTTCTCCAAGTGGTACAATGGGATAATTGACACAACACAGAGGTTGCAGATTCCACAACAACTGCTTAACTGCAATACATGAAACATAGCATTCAACATGAACTGACACCATACATTTTTGTGATCGTGGTATGCTAGTAGGGAGGAATTCCACTCACATATGCTTCCATTCTATTTGGATGAAGAGGCCTTTGACAAGGAGGTGATTTCATGGCCTGGATTCAAATGCAACCCATGCAAGTCGCTGATGCACTATGTTTTACCTACTGAGATGCTCAAGAAGAAAGGTCAAGAAGCAGGGGTAGGACCAAGCTCAGGCCTAGAGGCATAGAGCTAGTGGCTAAGAAACTCAGTATGGGGATTTCCCCAAGTACGGTTCCAAAACCCAAACCCATCTCATCAACCATCCCACACACTCTCTTAGTGGCTTGAGCATCCCATATCATACATATCCAGGACAACCCTAAGCCTAACACCAATCCATCCACCATAATCACTGAGCAATCTCCATCACCACCACAACCCTGGTCTCCACCTCCAGAAACCGACATTCCACCCCAAACCACTGATCCAAAACCCATGCAGCTCGATCCCCCAGAAATACCGGAGTAGAGACAAGAACTCCATGGTCCAAACCCATAAACACCAAAGTAGAAGCTACAACTGATTGGCCTGAAACTTGAAGCCCATGAGTAGCATATTGTACTCTTTGTGTCGAGTGAGGATGTTCCATATTCGATGGAGATGAAAAGAATTGAGAAGCCACAAGTCCGAAGTCCCCATCACAATACTGCAACAACTAAGGTTGAGGGTGTTATGGGTAGCAAAACCCAGGATGCAGAGGTCCACAAAGAAGCAGAGATACCTGAGGGCCAGAAGGAACCAGAGACAACTTTAGGGAAAATTGCAACATTAGCATAGGAAAAGATAGATCTAGTCCTCCAAAACCCTTAGCGGTGTGCATAATTGCTACAACTCTGCCTGTCCAGAATGAATGTTTTAACATTCCTACCACTGACATTGATATTGAGGCTTGTGCTAGGACCGTCTACATGAGAAGAGGAGGTAGAGACTCTCTTAGAGCACTCAACCGCTAGTGGAATTCCACTGTAGGTTTGAGCACCCAGGGATTCCACCCCTTCTCCCGCTGAACTAGCACAGTGGCCAACAACGCATCTAGTTGGAGTGATCAGGGCCTCAACTAATCAACTTTCATCGCATCAGAGCCTCCACAATAGAATCTGAGTGGAACTCTTTGGTCACATCCAAGCCCAAGGGATGTATCACAGATGTGACCCAACATTTCTTCGTTGAGGCCTCACTCCTTTCCAGGAAATAGAAAGATAAAGTTGGGAGTTTCCAGGAAGTCAGAAAGTGGGCCTTAGTGTTGGTCCCAGAGTTGGGCCCTTCATTTGAAGAAGTAGAGGAAAAGAAAGAGCAAGCAAAAGAGGAAGGTAAAGTGGAGAATAAAGATAAGGGAAAGCAATAGTTACTCCTAGTAGTTGCGAAAGAGCCAAGTACCTCACTCAAGGGAGAGCCATGTACTTGACTCGAGGGCGAGCCAAGTACTTGGCTCGAGGGCGAGCCGAGTACTTGACTCAAGGATTGTGGTCGGAGCCTGTTGGGCCCTTTGTTTTTGGATGTGAAGATGCGCAACAAGGACTACAGTCTCATTTTTGGTTTAGCACGCGTTGCGTAAGCTATAGAAGAAGATTGGCAATGGAGTGAGGAAAAGTAATAGAAATCGGTTGAGGAAAAGGACATCGCAACACAAGAAAGGAAAAAGAAATTACAACAGAACAAGAAATCATCAGAACCCAAAGCCAGAAGATCCCACTCAGCTTATTTATATGAGATGTATACTATTGTAAAAGGGTTATCGAGTTCTCTCTCTTAGCTTTGGGTTCTTGTTCTTGATATGTTGAGTTTTGTTGTTGTTAAGAAACTATTGTACATGTAATCTGTATTTTGGTTCTGGGTAAATAGAGATCTATGACATGAGTCCAGAGTCAGAATTCTATAACAGAGTACCAAGATGTATCTCTAAGATTGTATTTGATAAGTTCTGAAGATAATAGATGAAGAAGGACCCAAACTTTTGAAATATAATGTGTCATACTGTGTTTATGATTATGCATTGTATCTTTATAGTACTTCTTTATGTTTAATAAGCTCAATATGATGTCTTTGTGTATGAATTATTTTATCAACTTAAGTATATTTAGTTATTGTATCCATGAGTCCATATCTGATCTGTAATTGGTCTATTTCACGCAAGATCATGCTGAGTCTTGAAGGTTCTGTGAACCCACCCAAGTATTCTCCTTTCTCTTACCTATCCTTCTGTCTTGGTTACGCTTCAGATGAGACTTCTTCTCTTCGAAGGAGATGAAAATTCTAGTGCTCTAGACTACATGGTACCTTTTGTTGGTAACCTCAGAAGGACCCTGGTATGATCAATTCCACGCCAACAAAATGGTTTCATTGTCGGGACCTATGTTAAAATGGAACCTATAGGGATAATGCTCTGATAGATTCACAGATCTAATATTCACCAACGGTGGGAGAGAAATTGTGACGCTTTCATATGGAAAGAAGAAGAGATGAGAGGAAAATATATGAAATATACATGGGAGCTAGTCTTTTACTCAGAATTATCGAGCGACCAGTACGAGATATTCTGGGTTAAGTTCCCAGAAGAAATTTTCCACTGGATAGATAGGCTCCAAGAAGCTCCAGAATTCCAAGAACGAATCAAGAAGACCTGTACTTGGGATACTGAAAAGATTGCAACACTTCATCAGCTGGATCATCCAGTCACATGAGCGATTGATTTATGGGTCAATACCACATTAGAAGGATACATTATTGATTTTGTGGCTGAGAATCACCAATCTTTTTCACGAGTAGAAGAGGATTTCAAGAAAGATGCAAGAGGAAGACTTTTGAGAGAAATCCCCCTGTGGATTAAGGTTTTCTTGATGGAAGAGGGGATGCTAACTATGTCCTCGACTGAGATGGCAGCGTAAACACCCTTGCTTGGGGTAGGGCGAGTTTGGGGTAGAAGAGTTGCAGAAGATGAGAAGACAGGAAAGACTGGCCAGTCAAAGATTAAGTGAGAGAGAAGCGCAGAGAGAAAGAAGTCCCTAGGAGGATGGACAAGAAAGAGAAGGTGTGGAAACAAGGGAGAAGAAAGTCAACATGGATCTTGAAGAAGAAAGAGAATATTCATCCGCAATGCCAAGAAAGATCAAGAATTTGACTAAGGAGACCACTCTAGAGGAAGAAAACGAGAACCCCAAATCAAGGAAACCCGCCCTGAAGCTAGTGACACCAACACCAAATCACCCACACCCCAAGTTTCTTCTATACAAGTGGTAAATTCGATAGTACCTTCTTATGCTAATTTTGTTCCAGTATAGCTAGTTAGTTAGTCACAACTGCGAAGTGCAAGTATAGGGAGGATATTGGGATCCCCAAGTAGGTCGCAACCATAACTATTAGAGTTAATTTTTATAGGAGCAACAAGATCAACAATGGATGGTAATGCGTGAGGTTCAATTGCTCGATACCCATAATTCTGGGGTAAAGGAGACGAAGATGTGGAGCAACATTGGTTCTTGTGTGAAGTAATCTGCAGGTCCAGAGGGACTCTGGATGGGAATAAATTGGTTGAGTTTCAGATTACCTTGAGAGGTTGTGCTCTCAAATGGTACATGAATATTATTGAGCCAGGAGTGACAGGAATGCAAGGTCAAGAATTCACACTTGACCAGGTACGGACAAGGTTCATAGGGGAGTTTAATTACCTCAATTAGAACAACAAGCTTTGTCTGAGTTGTGCAAGATTCAACAAAGGGATGGTGAATCATCCTGGTAATATAGACAAACGTTTAATATTCTATAGGGAGGTTAGCGCCTCCAATTCATGAGGAAAATCAAAGAGAATGGTATATTCAGGAATTGCTACCTCTTGGATTTCGTTAATGTAACAACAAATAGCCACTTTGAAAAATTCCTTGGAACAATCAATGAAGATTGAAGCCATGGAAGGATATCCGAGGATCCTGAAAGTGAACAGACCCCTGATAGATGAAAACTTTGTGAAATCACAAGGGAAAATATCGACACTTACAGAAAAGATTAAAGAATTGACGATACCTAGACTAGGACGACCGCAGGTCTGGTGTATCGAATGTTACAAAGAAGGACATCTGGTGAATGAATGTCCATGAATGAGGGGAATGAGACCTCCTCATAATATGATGGGACCCTCACCAGGACCCATGGGAGGAGTTGCGCAAGTATCTACAAATTTACCATTCCATAACCCCACCCCATATCATGCTTTTTGAGGTATCCAAGTCGCACCAGTAACTAAGTATTGCGATATTTTCTTAATCCATGGGCATGGGCCGAGACAGTGCCCCATTATTCAGAAGTATTCAACAGTAGAAAATACTGTACATTGTGAGTTTTGTGCATCTACCACACATACTACCAATCAGTGTAGAGTGTTGGATTCACTTGCAGACAGGTTGGATTGAACAACATTCAGGGTGAATTAAACCCCTCAAGGACTGGGAAGAGGTCGAGGAGGTGGACACGGAGGAGACTTTAGAGGAGAAAGAATTGGGGGAAGAGGACCAAGTATATTCTACAACTATGATGAGCAAGGCCATATGGCTAGAAACTTTCCTCATCCGAGGTAGCCATGGTGCTCTCACTGCAGAACCAATGGGCATGCAACTGAAGAATATCCAGAACTAATTGAAAATTGGGAAGATCAAGTAAGTCAACGAGGAACTAATATCATCAGTTTAGAAATCAAAAGAGTTATTAGAGGACAATTGTCCAATCTTAATATCTTCACTCAAGGAGGGGCAAAGATTGGAGTTGATGCTGATAATTTACCTCAGATACAGAAAGAAAATCCTAAAGAAGACATGTATGATCCTCTGAAACATAATTTGTTCTTTAAAAAATCCATAGAAGTATTTCAGAATACCGCTAGCCCTAAGATGCAAGAGAAACCCCCTGCATGAGGAGACAACCTGAGCAACCACAAAATGTAGTCGACCTTTGGTTTCAATTATTTTATGATATTCTTGGGAATGACTAGTTAATAGAAAAGTTGCGCAATGCGCTATACCTAGTTATGGGGAATGAAGAATTCACATAAGAAAGAATAAGGACTAATAATAAGAGTACTCAGAGAGTGCAGAGAAGGAATGTACAAACTGGAAAAAAGTTTAGACGAGTAACCCAGCTAGACGAGTTTGAGATTAAGGGTGTTATGTGAGATCTAGGATCTAATGTTAGCATACTTCCTAAAAAGACTTTGGAAGCCTTAGGAAGGCCCCAGTTGACATATTCCCCAATCCAGCTAAGAATGGCCAATCAATATTGTATTGTCCCAATAGGAAGACTCGAGAATGTGGAAATAGATGTTGCGGGAGTGAAGACTGTAGCTTATTTTGAGGTGATCGAAATCATGGGGGACACTAGTAAAGAATTAAAAGAATTAAAAAACTCCTCTTTACAGACACTAGTAAACAGAAATAAGACCTAGTGGTATGCGCAAAGCATAGACAAGAACATCAGTCTAATATTTACCTAAACTTGAACAAGAAGACTATAAAATGCTCTAAGATTGAGAAGGATTTGGAAAGCCTAGATGATTTAGAAGAATTAAGAAACTTAGACATTAAGGAGACATAAGGGAACAAAGAAATCCAAAACATCATACCTAGCCAGACTGATGGTTATTATAATCACCCATTGAATTTGCACAAAGTCAATATAGGGACCACAGAGAAACCTAAGATAGTTATGGTAGGAGATTACTGGGATCAGAAAACTAGTCAAGAAATACATAGTTTGTTGCAAGAGTATGAGGATTTGTTGCCAAAGACATTTTCAAAGTTAAAAGGGATTAAAGGAGTTATGGGAGAGATGGAAATTGAATTAAAACTAGGATCAAATATTGTGAGGCATACACCATATCACCTTAACCTTGGAGTGAAAGAGAAGGTTAAGAGGGAAATAGACAAGATGTTGGAAGATGGACTTATTTTTGCAGTGGAAGAAGCAGAATGGGTCAGCCCAATAGTCATCCAAGATGGATTATGGTGGGACATGCTCTCCAAGGATGCAAAGGAATATGCTAGATCATGTGATGTTTGTGAAAGAGTGGGTGTAATATACTAGATATAAAATGTATGCAGAACAGAAATAAAATGCTAGAAATGGTAGAATAACAACAATATAACCAGAACATTCACCACAATAGCACTAAAATGAAATGAGAATAATAAAAGAGATAGCACTTTGAATCTAAAACCAATGTTCATGGGCCTCTTCGAGGGGGAAACCTTCATTTGAGCATAGCTCTATTACAATAATATCCAAGTTAGGGTTCTCATACCCTCAACTCCTATTTATACTAAAACAGAAGAATCTAGAGGAAGATCCTTCTAAGAGTGGAATCTTCTATTAGGTATTCTTACATCTGCCTTATTCTATTTTATTGGAAGGCCTTATTAATATTGACCTTTATTACATCTAAATATATTGTTCTACCTATGTGCGGGTTAGGAACCTAACATGTCCACCCCCTTAAGAACAACCTTGTCCTCAAGGCTTGAGATGAGGAAATTGTTGGAGAATGGTAGTTGGTTCCCAAGTGGCATCTGTTGGAGTTGTATCTTTCCATTGGAATAGAACTTCCTTGATGGTTCTCTGATGTAGGCGATGCTTATGCTAGTCCAAAACTACTTCTAGTTGTAGCCAAATGGATCCTTCTTCAACTAACTCTGGAAGGTTGGTTTGAATTTGGCACTTAGCTCCAATCACCTTCTTTAAGCATGAAACATGAAAAATAGGATGTAGCTTCGAATGGTTGGGAAAAGATAACTGATAGGATACTTGTCCCACACGCTTGAGAATGGTATAAGGACCATAAAATTTGGGTGCTAGCTTCTGACAATGGTCGGCCTTGAGGGAAGTTTTCTTGTAAGGTTGCAGTCGAAGAAACACCTAATCCCCTTTTGCAAATTGACGTTTAGAGTGACCTTGATCTGCTTGTTGCTTCATGCAATTATGTGCCATGACCAAATTCTCTTTGAGGGTACAGAGAATATCCTCTCAAGATGTAAGTGTTAGGTCAACCACCTGGACCTTCGAGGCACCTGGTAAGTATGAGAGAACTGAAGGTGGCTTCTGTCCATATACCGCTTCAAAAGGAGTCATGCATCTAGCTATATGGTATGAAGTGTTGTACCACCATTCAGCTAGAGGTAACCATTGAGCCCACTGATTTTTCTTTTTTGAGGCAAAACAACTCAAATATGTTTCCAAACACTTGTTGACAAATTCCGTTTGGCCATCAGTCTAGGGATGATAAGCTGTGCTGAGATGAAATTCAGTGCCTTGTATCTTGAACAGTTCTTGCCAAAAATATCTTGTGAAAGTTGGGTCACGATTAGAAACAATAGAGTGTGGCATGCCATGAAGCTTGAAGACCTGATCCATGAGAATTTGAGCCACCGTGGATGTTGTAAATGGGTGTTGAAGGGCGCAGAAATGAGCATACTTGGAAAGGCGATCAACAACCACCATGATGACTGATTTATTTCTCGATTTGGGTAAGATGGTAATAAAATCCATAGAGATATCCTTCCAAATTGCAGGTGGAATCGGGAGCAGTTGTAGTGTGCCTGGAGATTTGACTATTTCTCCCTTGTTGTGTTGACACACATCACATTCAGCGACAAAATTACGAATGTCCTGTTTCATACCATCCTAGAAAAAAGGAACGTTTGACCCTGTCATAGGTTTTGGTGAACCCGAAGTGCCCTGTTGTGGGTGTAGCATGAAGCTCAAAAAGTATCGTGGATTTAATATTTGATTGTTTACTTAAATACAAATGGCCTTTGTATCGAAGTTCATCATGGAGCCAAGAGTACCCTGGGGAAGCTGGAGCATTGGACTACAATTGTTGGATTAGCTGCGAACTTTTGGGATCTTGTAGCCATTCCTAGCGAACGGCTTGGAGCCAATCTGGTACAATGAATGAAAGAGAAAAAATGTATCCTTCATCTTCATATTTTCTGGAAAGTGCATCTGCAACCACATTGTCTTTGTCTTTCTTGTAAATGATCTCATAATCATATCCAAAGAGCTTAGTCACCCATTTTTGTTGCTCTGGGGAGGAAATGCGTTGTTCCAGAAAATACTTGAGGCTTTGATGGTCTGTCTTAATTTGGAAACGTTGACCCAATAAATATGGGCACCACAAATCAACAACATGTTGAATAGCCAACATTTCCTTTTCACAGATGGATTTGCCCAGATTTCTTTCAGATAGTTGCTTGCTGGTAAAGGCCAAAGGTCGACCCTCTTGCATAAGGACAACACCAATTCCTTTCCCTGAGGCATCACATTCCAACACAAAGGTATTTGTGAAATCGGGAAGGGCAAGGACTGGAGTGGTGCACATGTCCATATTCAAGGTTTGAAAAGCTTGAGCAATGGCTAGAGTCCAAGTGAAAGAGTTCTTTTTTAGGAGAGCAATGAGAGGTGCTGCAATCTTCCCATAATTCTTAACAAACTTGTGATAATACTATGTTAAGCCCAGAAATCCATGCAAGCTCTTAAGAGTCTTTGGCTGAGGCCAGTCTTGCATAGCTTCAAGTATTCCATTGTTCCTAATTGCTTCAACTTTGTCAAATGGCCCAAATGGTTGGTGTCAGTGTCAAAGCGTTCATAAAGCTCTGTCACAAAGTGTGTCCAAGCAATATACCCTTGATGAGAAATTTTTATCCATTGCCACCATTGCCAACATTCTTGATCTAGATGGAGAAAACCATACCAGAGTTTGGCCAAGTCATCTGTAATTCCGTATAAAGAGAAATAATGTTCCATTTGGGTTACCCAACTAGTGGGGTTCGAGCCATCAAATTTGGTCACATCCACATGCGGAAGGCGTAGGTCATGTTGAAAGTGATGGTTCTAAAAGTTATGGGAATGAGGGAAATGGTCATCGTCAGTATGTGGAGGTGAGGAAGAGGAAGGGTTATCTGTAGGGATATGCAGTTTGGTCTAGAGTATCGAAAACACTGATTCAAGCTGGGTGGTGTGGTCTTGTTTGATTTCCTCCCTTGAGGACTCCATGGTTGTATTGATGGCGGAAACATTGGCACTGAGTTGTTTCACTTCTTGTTGGGTCTCGATGAGACCAGATTTCAAGGTGTTGAAGCGAGCTTCCAAGTCTTGGCTATGGGTATGGTCCACGAGGATGGGGGAACTGAAAAGCGGTGGGCAGGGTCAAAAATTTTGCCAAAAAATTGTATGGAAGAATGTGAGAAGGGCGAAGAGATGAATTTAATGTAATAGGTCTCAAATAATGGTGAAAAATTTTCCAGACTTTTTTTTTTTACACATGCAGAGTTAGACTCCGGTCTGAATAATACTAGAGAGAGGGAATGCCCAAATTATTAACCAGAAATAAATCTGTATTTACTTGGCAACCCAAACACAGTTTCACGATAATAGATCTTGTTTGTTTTAATTTGTTTATGTTTTTGTCCCCAAGGGTTAGGTATTCAAGGGTTCTACAAACAAGGGTTTGCCTTGTGCTATAGATATCTGATATATGTGCGGGGTCCAACAGTAGTACTCAACCCAATATCTTAGGGCACTAACTAAGGAGGATAGACCATACCCTTAGCCGTACTCCTTGACTACCCAGGTACTAGAGAGTATCTTCCCAAGTGTTGTTCTCAGTGACACTATAGCAATCAGGCGACCGATCGGTTTATCAAAAGAGGGCTTTCAGGGAATCTAGGTTGATCCGTACATACGTGATATCTGATGTGCTACCACTTGAAGGGATCTAACAGGGGTTATAAGAGAGGCCAACAGATGTGCACTTAAGTACCACTTGTATTTCCAGCGTGTATGAATCCCTCAGTCGTAGGTTTATGCACGTAACGACAAATCTATGTGGCTTAAAGACGTCGGAATACGTCTCTACCCTAAAAAACAATTTAACCCACACTTTCTGCTGAGGAAAGTGCTCTGATACCACTTGTAATATACCAGATATAAAATGTATGCAGAACAAAAATAAAATGCTAGAAATGGCAGAATAACAACAATATAACTAGAACATTCACCACGATAGCACTGAAATGATATGAGAATAATAACATAAATAACACTTTGAATCTGAAAGCTATGTTCACAGGCCTCTTCGAGGGGGAAACCTCCAGTTGAGTAGATCTCTATTACAATAATATCCAAGTTAGGGTTCTCATACCCTCGACTCCTATTTATGCTAAAAAAGAAGCATCTAGAGGAAGATCCTTCTAGAAGCAAAATATTCCATTAGGTCTTCTTGCATCCGCCTTATTCTATTTTATTGAAAGGCCTTATTAATATTGACCTTTATTACATCCGAATATATTGTTCTACTTATGTGTGGGTTAGGACCCTAACAATGGGTAAGCCATCACGATGAGATGAATTACCACTTCAACTTGTTCGATCTTTACAAGCATTTGAGAAGTGGGTGGTTGACTTCATTGGGTCGATCAACCCTACAACTAAGTATTCAAAGGCTAGATATATTATTACTGCAGTTGACTACCTTAAACATTGGGCTGAGGCAACAATTGTTCAGGATTGTTTGAGCATGTAAGTTTTAAACCTGCGAAGTATAGCAATGCATATAGATTCGTAAGCAATACATAAATTAATCAATGGCTCATACACAGAGTGCATAGAGATTTTATACCGGAAACCCTCAACCGGGAAAACCTTTCTTATTATCATTATATCAAATTTCACCATTCATCATACAATATATACAATGTTTTTAGGTATTCCGTATATACCAAAACCCTAATCCCTTAATTCGGTATTAATTGACAAATCCGCTAAAAATAGCAAAAAATGCCCAAAAAAAAAATTCGGGGTGCTGCCTCGAATGCTACACGTAACCAGGGGGGGGCATACTTGCCCCCCCTAGGAAAGTGCCTGATGCACATGACAGAGCTCTAGATGAAGGGATCTTCAGACGCAGTTGTCGTATCTGATGCACCCACACACACATACATGCAAAGAATATAACACATACCCAACATTCTCCCACTTGTTGTTTTCTTTGCATCCAGGGGTCCAGGGAATTATATAGTCAACAATCCAGGGCAGCAATGCCCATTGTTACTCTACACCAGGAGAACTTTTCTTTGCTCATAGACTTTGTCAATGAATTTGCAGTATTCTTCAAAGTGTCAACCTTTTCCAGCAACACCTTTTTTTCCTCAACCATGTCTCTCACAAAGTGATACTGAACATCAATATGATTTGTCTTCGAATAATAAGTTGGGTTCTTTGCCAGGAATATTGCACTCTGACTGTCACAGTCTAATCTCACTGCTTGTTGTACCAACCCAATACCTGAACACAATCTTTGTAACCATACTGCTTCCTTGCTTGCATGAGTGGCTGCCATGTATTCAACTTCTGTAGTTGAGAGTGCCACTACAGCCTGTCTTTTGCTCATCCAACTAATTGCTCCTCCAAATAGGTTAAACACATACCCACTTGTAGATCTTCTGTGATCCAAATATCTAGCCCAGTCTGCATCAACAAATCCATGTATGTCCACCACTCTGTCCAATCCCGGTCTTCCTTGGTAGCATAATCCATAACTGGTGGTGCCAAAAAGATACCTGAAGACCCTCTTTACTGCTGTCCAATGCTCCTTCCCTGGTTTTGACATATACCTGCTCAAAACTCCCACTGCATGTGCAATGTCTGGTCTAGTACAAACCATTGCATACATCAAACTGCCAACTACATTAGCATATGGAACATGGGACATGTCCTCTTCTTCTTCCCGTGTCTTGGGACACTGATCTGTAGATAACTTTACACCTATAGGAATAGGAACCTTGACCGATTTACTTCCATGCATATTAAACCTCTGCAATATCGTCTTGACATATTTTCTTTGATTCAACCAGAGTTTCTTGTTTGCATGATCTCTTTTAATCTCCATTCCCAGAATGAAGTTAGCAGCACCGAGATCCTTCATGTCAAATTTGGAGGATA